>JAHWFP010183283.1:0-20626 GCA_023313725.1 Lithobius niger | reverse complement strand
ATTCGAACAAGACCCCGTTTGGACGGATGTTAACCGTCACCGTTTGGACTTCAGAAAAAAAGCCAGCCCTGGTATTCCAGGGACTGGCGTTGTTGGGAGAACAGTCAGTCTGATGCTGACAAATCCCCCAGTACGAAGTTGCCTGTTGGGACTTAGTCTCTGGCAGCATGGAACGGATGTTAACCGTCACCATTTGAACTTCAAAAAAATGGCTAAGTCCCACTAACCTAACCTAACCTCACCTAACCACAGGTATGCTGTTTCTCCATAACCACTCGTGTTTTCGGTATGAAACTTGGTAGCCAGGGGTATTTCGTCCTCCTAAAGCGATCTAGCCTATCCCCAGGGTCGTAGCTCGTTTCCTTCGTCCGCTATTGACGGTCGAAGTATTTAGGCCTATATAGGCCTATATAGGCCTACACTCAAAGCCGGTTTATTTAATAGCGCTCCTTCTACTAGGGCTGTGGGTCTGAATTTTTTTGGACGTCCTGGGGGTATTGCCAGCTAGGCGCCCACCGAGTTTGAAGGGTTTAGGACGAATGGTTTGCCGATGGCGAACTTGAAGGTCTGTGTAGGTGTTGAAGAAGTTTGCTGCAATAGCCTGCGGGACGTCTTCCCGCAACTTGGGTGCTGGTGTCCCTTGCACCGGGGAAGTGCATGGTTGAAAGCCAGACGGCTAGATTGACGGCCCCAGAAGATGGTGACCCCAGAGGCAACAGCACGCGGGATGACGGACACGTGTTCCCGCAACTTGTCTGCTTGCATCCCATGGCTAAAGACCGGTGTACTTTGCACCAAGGACGTGCGGGGTTGAAGCCAGACGGTTAAGATTGATCTCCCGTTTTTTGATCTTAGCCTTTCATCTTCTACAAGGGGTGATTCACTTAAAACTTCGTCATATAGATTCTCGACTTGATTGTAGACGGCACTTCTTTGCTCTGCGGGTCGTATCGGCGTGGAATTCTCTTACTGAGGAGGCTGTTTCTGCCACCACGGTTAGTGGTTTTCGACTGTGATTAAGGACCTTGCCCCTTTTTCCCCTTAAGTTCATCCTGCGCGAGTATTACGTGTTGTCCACGGGTGGGCTTCTCTACACGGGGGTCTTGTCGTAATGTTGTCATTTACCTACCCTTAACTTTGGTAATGGTATTAGTGGTTCCCAAACATTATATTATAATATATTATTAATGCATAACAACTATACAAAACTAAAAGAGAAATTACAGGAGATGTCAAGAACAACTGCAATTTCTATTCGTAGGAATAGTCAGAATTTGCTATCGACTGTGACAGAAATTTCACATTTGATTTAATAGCAGTGTTGGAACGTGCGCGAAGGTTGGCAACAATGGTCATGCACGCCCTGTCGTACTCTTCAGCATTGCAAATGATTGTCCAGTGCTTCGTCCGCCAAATAAATACAGATGCAAACACACTTCCGTAGCTGAGTTGGCTTTCCGTTCCGTGAATGTAAGATGGAAACAATGCAACGCGGTTGAATATGTATTTGCAGATGTAACTGTTCCCATCCATTGTGTCAGACCAAGTCCTCTTCATTTGCTCCGAAATCTAGCCACGGTAGCTAGCGACCGGAGTACTCGCGATCAAAACGTGGTGCGCCATCTGTCGCAAGCTGTTGTCTCCAACTACTTCCGGGCAAATCCAAGATGGTGGCGACGTGTGCTCACGGCCATTGCTCGAGTGATTGCAGGCGCTAGTCACGTGGCTCGACGTCACTTCACCGTTGTCGGCAGTTGGCGCTCTCGTGGCAAATTTGAGAAATTGTAAATATTCTTACCGTATGTTGGGTCGCGGTGCTTGCGCGGTAAGTATAGCGAGTGAGTTATTACGCAACGAAGTGTAGTTATTAATCCAAGGTCAGACAACCAGTTTTGGGCTTCAAGTTAGGTTTGAGAGGAAACAAGAACGAATCATTTTCGATCATCACCAATGACAAACTTTTGGACAACTAACAGTGCCGTTTTTTTGCCATTGTACTTTAAGTATATCATTGTTTGCTCGGTAGCAATGGGTTCGGAGAGATTCAGGATGGCCAAACATTGTGGCGTGCGTGTATTTCTCGTGCGTGGAACCCTCAGTTTATAATTTTTTTATATTAATTGAATTGTGGGTACATCCTTACGAATATACACTGCCTTTCCTTTGTTACATCAACTGCCTCTCCAGACATAATAAAGTTAATTCTCATGAACTGATATTCTTCGTCTTAACTATCAAAGCTTTATCGACACAATGTCAACAAGTCAACGGACTAAAGTATCGATTATAATAGGTTAAGAACAGGAAGCAGACGAGCCGGAAATAGCCAGCGTGTTGTCCTCCATTGGTTTGGGCACCAATCACTTAAGGAAGGACGTGTATTAAGGCATCTAATGAAAAATTCTTCAAAAAGAAACCTGAAATTTCCTGCAACCAACTATAACAACCAGAAAAAGCTACAATGTGAAAATTGTTATCATTTCCTGGGATGCGTAATATTCATTGTGGAAACGCTCCCCAGGGCATTTTTATCGTGTCCTGGGATGTATAATAAACAATGTTACGAACGCAACACCATAACGATATACAACGTAGCAAAATACATCACCCACACCTTACTAGGATACTATAGTTACCTAATTCAGTGGTTCCCAACCATCTCGACAGTATTTCCCCCCTTTGGGACTATCATGCAATAGTGCCCTTCACCCACAATTGCCCTGTATTTTTGTTTTACACTGCAATGTTGCCAGTTGGGTACAAGAATGTTTGTAGAATTTTGGTCAAAATGTCTGTAGATTGCAAAAAAAAATATGTAGAGTGCAAAAAAAAAATCTGAAAATACATAAAAAATGAAAATGTCGCATTCCTCACACAATTTAACTTCTTTTGCGATGCATAATTAAAAATAAAAAAGTTTACCACTGATCTTTACAGCACGGCGCTGGCACCGGCTTGCGCCTCCCATGCAGTTCCTGAACAGTCGGAAAACGCGGATCTACATAATACCTGCTAATGTTTTACGGGGGAGGGGAGGCATGTTCGTATGGGGGGGGGGGGAGATGAGTCTTAATGGCGCGTCGACAGCTTAATGGAGTATGGTAACACATTTCTAATATCGATATTGAGATTCTATTGACGGAGTATAATGATGTCAGTACCAGGTACCACATCTGAGTAGGAATCGACTAGTCGACAATTTTCCGCCTATCGGCACAAGCCTAATTTAAAGGCCCATATCTCTTGGAATCCTTCATCCTTTTCGGTCTCCATTCACCTACGGCCCGTAAGAAACCAGATGGAGGGATAGATAGAGGAAGCAAGAGCATATGCCCCGATAAAACGTTCGTTGGCCTTCGCGTTCCATATACCGAAGGTGTCTGCAGCTCGATTTTCTCCACTCCGCAACACCATTCTCTGCGGGACTGTCAGGCTGTCGTTTGGAAAGTTGCCAGGAAGCAGAACTAGCAGGAAATAAAGTTGGTCGGGAGTAGGTCCGGAGTCAATGAACACACTCATCCATCCATACAGAAGGACCAGGAGTGGTCACCACCACCATCGCGACACTTTTCACTTACCACTTTTTCCGTCCATGAGAGGGACGCAAGACTTGTAAAGGGGCACAAAATAGGCAGCTTGAGTGGCAAACTAGAGTGACACTAAAGAGGATGGAGCCGATGGAGAAATTTGGTGTACGACACTGTAAAAAGTAGGGAAATAATCAAGCCACATTCACAAGCAAGTGACGTTCCACAAACACATGACCAGCCAAAAGAAGCTTATTTATTTATTGTATTATTACTGCTTTTGAATTCCGTTCACTCTTTTCAAATTAGTGCATTACAGTGGCAATCTTGGTGCTGCTCGATTCAGACGAAAACGAAACGAAAAGATAGCGACATAAATAGGAAACGGTGAAGAATATGTCTACTCCTCGGCCGAGTATATGACCCCAACAGTACGTCAAATACAAGCCTCGTCAAATTATTGATAGCCAGAGTACACATACAAAAAAAAAAAAAAAACAAGAAGTAAAAGAATCAGCGCTTGACGAAGTCACTATTTTGAAAAAAAAAAAATTCGATCACAGCCTAAACTCGAGACAGCATCAGAGCCTTGGTAATCTATACTTGACGCATCTGCAATAAGCGATCGTCACATGGAATACAGGAATTTTTCAATTCCTTACGAGGTGGCCGCTCCATTTTGTAACACAAGATATGGCACTAGTAATCCTTTTCACACTCACATATGTTAAAAGGCTTGGCAATAGAAATTCTACTCGTCGTCCACTTAGGCTCCGATTCTGCCACCAGTTGCGCAGCGAACACGCCAAAACAGAACTGCTCTGGCATGCGGACTGAACTGTGAAAGATAGGCTACTCGTGGCCATGATGCACGGATTTTAAACTTAAAACACTGCATTGACACTAAATTACACAAAGACTCCGGAGGTTTAATTTCATGAATTTCAAAGAGACTAGGAACCAAGGCACGTGTTAATTGTACTGTATATTGCGCTACGGCATTTTCTATTCTCATAAAAAATGTATTAAACGATCCTTTGATGTAGCAATAAATCGTCCGAAGACTTCAAGGATAGTCACTGTTTCCGTAAAATAATGTTCGTTTAGTGCTGCAACACCGGGAAATCTAATGATGAGAAGATTACCACGTTCTTCGGCGTCCCGCTAACACTAATCAATGCCATGATGTGGCGTAGTTCGTACTGCGGCAGTTTCTGAGGGTCTTGGATGACGCCGCTCGTTTGCTACATGAAACCTAGCGTTAAGCACTTCTAATTTAAGGAAGCCGCGGTACGCTGGAAAAGATTCTAAAACCAATCTTGTTACTAAGGAGACTCGTCTGTAACGGCTTACATGTAAGACAATTCACCACACACGGAGCCAACACTTCGTGGTGCACCTTGCCGTTAACATGGCTGCTCCGAGCCGTCCATCTTCCCACCAAATACGGGAGTTGGCCAAGCGCCAACAGCCAGGTAACGAGCGAGTCCTGCTCCTCAACCAGCTGGAACCGGCTCGTGCCAGTTAGCCAGTCACGTGACTTAAATCCTTGGCGGGAAGCCTTTCTCCAGAAGGTATAAAAAAGAAGACTGTAGGAGGCATCCTCAGTTGGTGTTGGTCATCGAGAGTCGTCCATCCCATTTCTTTAATCATCTACATTAACGACAGAAGTAAGATTGGAGTCTGGTCCGCCTCCCCAATCCAACTGCTTGGTTTAACCCCGCGCCCCCGCCAATCAGGTTCCGACCCCAGAGACGGGTGACCCCGCTCGCGCCCTGGGAATCTAGCCCGCTCGCCACCAGGGTCGCACCCAATCGACTGGAGTGTCAGCGTTCCATCAGCGCTAACGAACCGGCAGACCCAAGTGCAACCTGGCGAGCGGAAGAAGAAGCAGCAAGACGAAAGGAAATTGTATTACACACTAACGCAATGAGGACAGATGTTCCAAACGGACGCTTCCCTAAATAAGTCTCCCACTATTGCCCGAATCCAACCCCCCACTCCAACTTCTTCCCTCCACAACGCACTCTGGTGGATGAATAGACTAAAAGGCCGCCCCCTCCCCCCTCCAAAGAGTGCTTCTTGCAATCTGTCTGAAAATTGTCGTCCTCCTCAAAAGTCTAGTTCTCCATCCAGAAAACCAACGAAACGTGTGAGTACGTGCGTTGGAGCAAACACTCGTAGATCGCTTACCCTGCTCCACTGTGGCATGCAACGGCACCACAAGATTTTTTTCTCTTAAATTTTTTCCGTTTTCCCTTTCCCCAGTCACTGCAATGCTTACTTGACTGGGAGACCGTTGACATTTAGACTCGTGAAAAAAAATTACCGTAAACTGCCTATTAACAGCCCTGACAAATCTACGGCCCGCCCACCCCTAAAATATTTTCAGGTCAGAAATCTTGAAATAACCCAGTTAAAGTGTGCGTGGCCTATCTTGAGTTCGCTGCAGAACGAACACAGATAATCGATTGTACGTTTTTGGTAGCAGAGTGCCTTGTTGATATCCAAAATGGTTACAAAAAAATGGCGGCCGTCGATTAAAGCCGCTCCCTCCAGGAAGACGTAGTCGCTCATAAAATACTTCCAGGACTCAAGATACGCCGCGCACACAATACAGCCCTGTAACTAGGTTATTTCACGGTCTCTGAACTTAAAACATTGAGATCGTAATTTTTCTGCTCAGCAAATTGACTAAAAGTTTAATGCTGTCAAGGAAATCAATGTTTTATCCCCTTATATCTTGGTTTTTCTGCGACAAAATTAACTAAAAGCTTCATACATAAAGGAAACTAAATAAACTAATAAACTGAAATTCCTGAACAAATAAGAAAAGGCGTTGCGTTAAAGCCAGACCATGTACGTGAATGATCGCATAAAGGCCGAATTTTTCGCGATGGAGTTAGGCCTATGCGCCTTCCCTGGATAGAACATTCGAAAAATGAATTATGACTTTGTTACGGCCCACGCCTTTTTTTTTTAATTGAGTTAATTTTAATAGTCCATGGGCGTTAAAACGGAATAAGAAAACTTCAAAAGAAGAATTGGTACCCTGTACCTTGTGAGTGTGATCCGTTTAAGTCGCATTAAAAAAAAATCTTCTTGGGGCCCAACTGAAAAAATTCGGTTAATTTTCGGCTAGCCTGAAAATAATAAGTTTGGCCAGTTTTAGGTTGCAACTAAATTATGGTACGTTTGCGGTCTTTCAGGCTGTGTTTGCGTGATATCATTAATGTGACAAACTATAAAATGTTATAAACAGTTTTTTTTATAAATAGCGTCTCGACTATTTAATGATTAGCTAAATTTTTATTCAACGAATTTAGTGTTCCTAATAAAAAAAAATGACGGTTCTACTGATTAGTTTTCGGTTTAGCCATATTTTATTTCGACGGCTACTCCAGGTTACAGCCTTATATAATGTGCCTGTGCGGCTTAATTAAAAAAAACCAATTCGGACTAGCGGCTAGACGGAAGGTGACTAGGGGTGACTTCGGGGACTAGATCTACTGAACTTGTGATGGTCTATTTTGGTGTATATATAAGTTATTCCCTAGACCCATCCTAAGGCCCTATCCAGTTCTTGTTGCAAGCTATTATCGCCTATTAAAGGCCCATGAGCTATTAAAATTATTTCGATAAAATATGTGGTGGGCTGTAACAAAGTTATAATTCTTTTTTCGAAATTTATTTCAATCAAAGTAGGGTGTTTAGGCCTAACTTCATCGTGAAGAGTTCAGCGTTCAGGCGATCGTTCACGTGTGTGATTGATTTGGGTTCGGTCTAGCATTAACATGCCTTTATTCTCATTTGTTCAGTAATTTATGGTGTCCGCGGCCTATCTTGAGTTCGCTCCAGAACGAACACAGATAATCCATTGTATGTTTTCGATAGCAGAGTACCTTGTTGATATCCTAGATGGTTACAAAAACAATGGCGGCCGTCGATTAAAGCCGTTCCCTCCAGTCCAGGAAGACGTAGCCGCTCGTAAAGTGCCTGCAGGACTCAAGATACGCTGCGCAGACAATAAGTTTATTAATTTCGTAGTTTATTATCTGTCTTATGCAGGGACGAGAGCTCCATCTAAGTGAAAAAAGAGGAAAAGAGAAAAAAAACACAATTACAGGTTTTTAGGCGTTTTAATGCACTTTTAGATGGTTTGCAGAGCTAAAAAAATCAGGAAATCCGCCTAAAAGAGGGAGAATCGCACCCCTGTTTATGTGCGAAGTTTTTTTCAGTCAATTTCTAGCAGAAAAAATACGATCTAAAATGCTTTAAGGTAAAAAAAAAAAAAAAATCATTACCCCTGGGGTTGTAAGTAGGTTATTTCACCACGATTTTCGACCTTCACGCATTTTAGGCGAGTGGGCGCAAGGTTTAGGGCTGATAATACGCGATTTACGGTACCAACAATCGTCGTGTTTCTTGGATAGTCTGAGAAATGTGAAATTTCAGTTTAAAATTAAACTCGCACAAAACCGTCATTTGAAGCGCAATATTTCAGCCTCTTGGATACGAAGACTTTCGCATTCCAGTAATTCACACTAAAAAAAAACCCACAACACAGATTTAAAAAAAAATTGTGCAAACTAACCCCGTCGATCTTTTGATACAAAAATCAATACGAAGCGCACATCTCGGGTAATTTTACCACACGTCTTGAAAGGTCTCATCGGGGGCGGTGTTCGAAAAAGGTTTTTTTTTTTTTGCTAATGTTTTATTGAAGCCGTTTTTGCTTGAGGGCGGGACGAGAGCTGGGGTGGGGGAGTCGGGGAAGAGCAACCCGCGTGATATTCTGCTGCATTACGAATAAACCCTACAGGGCATCCTCTGCGAACTTCTTGTTTTCCCTGGAGGCAAAAAGGTTCGCTTTTTGGGGTCCTCCCTTGACGCGCCATATTTTTGTACACAACAAAATCCATCTCAATCGGGTTGTCACGACAACGGGGTAGAAACGGAAAACTGCACGGTCAATACTATAGTTGGCGTCACTCAAAACCAGAATTTCGCACTTAAGCGCTGTAAAAAAAAAAGCTTCATTAAAGAACGATAATTTTAATTAGGTACGTTTGAGAAGTTTTGCTTTGGCAGGTCAGGTCGTGTTTGGTTGTTTTGGAAGTGGTGACGATGGTAATCACAGCGTCTGGTTTTGTGACGCGCTATGTATTACCAAGCTGTACAACGGTAGCCTAGGCAAGAAAACAGGAAGTATGATCTCCACTCTCACAATCTCCGAAAAATACCATATTGAGTTTCAGAAGAATGGTGCCGTGTTTGCCGAAGTCCTCAAAAGGTTTACAAACTGCCCTTTGGAAAGTAAGGGTGAACTAGGGTCAAACACTAAACTTACTCAGCAGTATAGGGCAGAAGAGTTAAAAACTTGTCAATTCGTACTGCTCCCTCAAACCACCCCATGCCCATTGCACGTCAAAACTGCTTAAAAGCTGAGAAATGAAACTGCAACAAGAATACAAAAAAAAAAACAAATAAGTGGATTTTTTCTTGTCTAAATGGACCGCACAGTGGTTTTCACTGCTGTCTCCAGACGTAAATCTGTTTATAGCTTTGTTAGTTAAATGTTCCATATACATTGGCAATATTATTCCTGATATATAGTAAACCCTGTCTATAATGATAAATATAGCCTCCTAGCCACATCGCTCGCTCCGTTGGCGTCGTCTCGCTTCACTCGAGGCGGTTTGCATGAACAAACTATGGCGTCATGAACAAACATCATGAGGGCAAAAAAAAATTTACGTTATTTTTGCAAGTCTTTCACGTATTTGACGGTCATAATATAAAGTTACAGCGATGAAAATAGGCCTAAACGAAGCGCCATTTCATTATCTTTCACGGTCTTTCATGTGGTCCTACTCCCATCTTTGTAGGTGCTTTGGTTCAAGAGGAGCAGATGTACAAACACGCACATCACACGTTTTTAATAATGGTTATATATATACCATTATAGGTCTGCATATATATAAAGTAAATTACTATCTCTGTGGTCATTTGATGACTGTCGTTGATGGCTTCAGACATTTAAATTCCTAAATGAGCGACGACTATCGTGCTTATTTTCATTGTGTTTTATATGGCGCAATGTTTTTATAATTATTTTGTACACACTCCATCCCTTTCTCAGCTTAAACTCACGCGAAACAAGATCAGATAAGATGTATAGTTGGAGGAGAACCTTTAAAAATGTTAAAAGAGTACGGCAGGTTCACTTTTGTTTAGCAACTCTTAGTTTCATACGATAAACCCCCCCTCCCCCCCCTTTCCCCTTTCAAATCCTCTCCCTTACGTTTCGTTAGTAGAAATAAATATCCTGCAACGACCCTGCGTCGTATCCCTGTGCATTCCTAATGTTCTCTTCTTCGGACCAACGTAAAAATTTGTTTACTTTTTCATATTTCTGTGACCTCTACTGTATACGGTGCGCAGAGTCCACAGCCGAAGCATTTGCGGAATGTGCCCGCAACGGTAGATGTTGTAGATTTTTTTCACGTAATTCTTTCAAGCTATAGCTAGCTAGTCTTGAGTAATTACGTAGGTCATGTTGTAAAATCATTGGCGTATGTATACGCAAAGTTTGTGCGGCCGGGCCGGGCTTTCGCTTTTAATTAATTAAAATTGCCGCTAGCAGTTGAAAAATAATTCTACGAAACACACACACCCGCTGCTGCATTTCTCGAATATTAACCATTTGTTGTGTTGGCGTTATTTTTCACCAAGGTGTACGACCTCCTGTATGGATAAAACAATTTGGTCGTGTGGCTTTCATTTTTCACGTGGGATTTACGTGAAACGTAACCGAGTCGGGAAATTGGGAGTTGGGAAATTATTTTCGCAAGCAAGTTTTCACGAAGAAGTACCGAATGCTCTCTAGGTTGGCAGAATTTACACTCCCATAAGGCATGAACAGTAACAGTAGGCATAATTTTGATTTTGAAGATTACAGTTATTCTTGTTTTGCTAAAATGCCACTTCTTTAAAACCTCCAACATCTTAATAATATTAATTAACTACCCAGCATCGATTCAGCATCCACATTTTCGCAGATCTAATTCCAACGCCTTTGCAGACTGAGCTACCATTATACGAAATGCGGGTATTTTTTTAAATTTCTTGTGAGGCGCGGATCCCTTTTTAAGTACATCAACTTGCCAAGTTGGGCAATGTATTCCATCATTGACTTGAATAGGGGCAATAGTAGTCCAATGCTTATGCCTGAGGAACTTATTCCTGCAGAACTACTCCTGATGGTAATAGGTCATTTTATTCAGACCCTTGGCCCACTCGTTGTACCGAAAAATTTTCTAGTTTCGTAGAAAATTAATCCCCTTCCTTAAAATTAGCCGAAATGGAAATTTCCGTTTGCCGAAATGGAAATTGTGATTAGTGTGGTTTCTGATGTTAAACGTTTCACCGCAGCGAGCGAGCGCAGCAGGCTATTTGGAATTAAAAAAAAAAAAACTTTCTGTAAACGGGTACATACCGACGCACCAGACGTGCTGATTTCTGAACCTCGACGAATCCCAACTGCTGACTACGTAAATACAACAAAAACCTGACTCTTCTAAATCAACTGTGTGGGTCATTCAACTGTGTGGGACGTCGAAAAATGGGTTCTAGACGTTCACGGGTTCACGCCAAATTCGTTTATGCCTTAATCCGGCGAAATCCTAGTTTCACGACCACTAAGCCCAATCGAAAAACACGTCAACCAAAACATTTCCGGGATGGTAGAAAGACAGGTAGAAAAATTTAAAGAATTACAGTGTGAAAAATGCAATAGAAGCGAATTCTTGATTTGGTGGGAGAAAGTTCTGACCCACGACCCACTGAAAAAATGATGACTCACAAAAGCCTGATGGGACACTAGGTGCCTGATGGTGAGCCCCTCGACTATCTTATGTGCCACAGGACCCGAGTCGAGCGTTACCTCAGCCTGGCACTTTCGGTAAGAGAAGGGCACTGTCATCCCTCGTGCTTGTGTTGATTGTGACACGGAAACGATCCTAGGAATTTCCGATATGAATTACATAGCAAAACTGACCCTCTCAGAAACTCCAATATACGGAAAGCAGGCAACGGCAGACAAGCTAATCCCACTCTTCGTGTAATAAAAATTCTCAAATGGTCGGTGCTATTTGCACCTTGTTCACTGTAGCATAACTAAAACCTAAGAACAAACATCGTATTTGCCACTAAAACCTAACAACACAAACTTAGTACATCATTAGGCTACAACACGTCCTGCGACGTGGCCGGCAGGAAAAAAAAAACAGAATCGGAAATATTGTTACCATTGGTGAATTTAGTCTGGGGCACCTATGCAAAACTTCTGGGTTGCCCCCTTCCCCCTACCTCCCCCATTCACCCCCACCACAATGTTCACACAGCACAGAACATTGACTGAGCCTTAGACTGAAAGAAAACGGCTAAACAGATTTTCATGGAATCTGGTGCATGGTAATTTAGAAAAATATATCAACGAACTACAATTGCACTGTCCATGCGACGCTGGGACGGTATAGATGGAAGATATAGCATCTTGAAAATAATGACTTCCCTATTTTGGTTAGCAAATAAAACATATTTCCATGCTCTTGATGTTTGTTTTTTAAATTTATTCATCACATATATCGCAGAGTTTCTCGTCATTAAGCTGTGACGTATAGGCCATAGTTGGTATGGCTGCTCACTGATCAGTTTGAACCCGGCATTGCATACCAGTATGGTACGGCACTGATTGTAACTAGTTTTTGGCCTACTAACTCACAGATCATTTTCAATATTGAGCGGAATTCTTCTTTTACCAGTCTCCCAACTTCATCCTTAAGATATATTCCTGGTACAGCAAAGATGGACTGGCCTTCGTTTGTTCAGGACTGCTTAGCCTCTAAATCCAAGACGCAACACAAATCATCTCCAAATTAAAGCACATATGTTTTGAGTAGGCAGGAGGTTCGTTGAAGTCTAATTGCATATTTCATTTAGCGGGAGCCGAGGCGCGCTGTTGCTTGCCTAATTAATGCTCGTTACACTACAATTAAGTTGGCCGCTTAAATGGAGGTTGTCAAGTCTGCTCAGCAACAAAGTGCGCTAAAACCGTTCGTTAAGCAACGTTAATGGCTAATGTAGTAACCCTAAAACACTAATCTGTGCAACATCACTTTAATACTACGTCCCCTAACCGGTTAATTAAATTAAATGCTTAAAAAAAAAACAATTTCTCAATGTACACAAAATTACGAGAAGCCGAAAAAAAATTGTATGTGTTTAACTCGATAGGCAGCGATTTTTTTAAAGCTATTTTGTAGAAGCAAATTTTTTTAAAGCTGTTTTTTAAATATTTTTTTGATGTTGACTGAAAATAAATTGTGCCTTGTTTACCTAACAAACTGGCCCAGTTAAGCGCGCCGGTTACAGAGTTGCCTGAACAATTGTTAAAGCCCCGTACACACGAACTCTTTTTTATAGATTCGTACGGGCTAGCGAAATTCGCGCAACCAACGCCGAAGAATAAAACAAACTTCATTATCCCTTGGGCACTACTGCGAGTGTTGCAGTTTTTTAATCATGCATAATAAATAAAACTACAGGGAGTAAAACATTCCGAACACAACAACCGGCGTCGAAATTTTGCCTCCAATCGCACGAAGAACCATTCCCCCACGCCCGAGGGGTCCGATAAGCGTGTAAATCATGACACCATTATTATGATTTACGGGACGTAAATCATTGGTAAATCAATAAATCAGTAAATCACTGTAAATCAATAAATCAGAAGCAAATCAGTAAATCAAGGGGATATCGTGTAAATCAGTAAATCAGGAAATCATTGTAAATCAATAAATCATAAGCAAATCAGTAAATCACTGGTAAATAAGAGTAAATCGTGTAAATCAGTAAATCATCCTAAATCAGGAAATCATTGTAAATCAGTAAATCAATTTAAATCAATAAATCACTATAAATCAAAGATAAATAAGTAAATCAAAGGCAAATCAGTAAATAAAAGGGGTAATTATATAGAACAGCGCCTTTTCAAGCTATCGACATAATTCAACTACCTTTCGATTCCTTTCGACGTTGCGGTTCAGAAAATCATAACGAAAACTTGCGCAAACGCTTTTTTCTTTTATAAAATAAGTTTTAAAACACGTTAAAACGCTATTGACAACCGTGGTTAGACCGCCATAACGCGCAACGATGGGAGCGCAACAAGAAAACCTGATTTCGACCAGAACATTAGTAAACGGAAATTATATCCTTCCCAGAACAATTTTTTTCCAGTATGAAATTCCGTTCGCAGGGGAGTGCTTCGCGCGCATTATTATATACATCGAAAATTTGTGTAATCAGAAATAGTATGACGCAAGCATTTGTGAAACAAGAAACAAATTATGACACTTGGTTGTTTCCCAAATGCTTGCGTCATACTATTTCTGATTACACAAATTCTCTATGTGTATAAATAGTGCACGCGAAGCGCGCCCATGTGGACGATGTTTCACACTGTAAAGAAATATTGATATCTACATAATAATTCTGGATCCAGGTAGAGGTGATAAAAGGAAAAGGGAAGTTAAAGGAAAACCGGAAGGACAACAATCACTTTAATCGCTTCTCATTGTTTTCGTGCACGTGTAACATTTTTGCTACGGTGCCCGTGCTAAGGATTGAAAACAATCGTCCAAACCGTTGATTGTTGATTGGTGAAATGAAAGAATCCATGTTTCAGCTTAATGCGTATAGTTTTAAATCAAACTAAGCTACGTTGTTAATTTCGAGCTGGCCTCGAAATTGGCAGCTGGAAACGATGCAATGGCTTATTTAATTCGCAGATGAAGGCTTTCAGAGCTGAGCTGAATTGTTTCAAAGTGGACAACAACAATCACTGCTGAGCACGAGGCTGATCATTGCTATCTTGCAAAAAGGGTTTAACGAGCGTTAACCACTCCTGGTCATCTGCCCGAAGCCCTAAGGCCCTATGTCTGCAACAGCCAGATACCCAGGCGGTCACCCACCTAAGTATCAATCCAGCCCAATGCAAAGTAGTCGTTTACAATCAAAGCTCTGTGAGTGAAAACAATAATGAGCCATTGTTAGGCCGCCATAGGCCGGCGATTTACTTCTTTCCTCTCCCAGAAAAGGAAAATGACAAAGCAGCCGTGCTAAAGGTTTCAACTTTTGTTCTACGAAAGCTTATTTATTGACTTCCCACAGAAAAATTGTTTCATGCAAAGATGATGGTTCAGCGCTCACATTCTTTAAACGGTGCATCCTGTGATTTCAGCCACTGGATGCGCAGATTCAGTGACTGAGGCCAACAAAAAATCACCGTTTATCAGCCAGTGTGCGCAAGAATTGGATTGAAGAAATTTTAATCCGTGAAAGAGTTTCTTAGCCAGTGTGTGCGAAAATGGGAGTAGGAGTAGGGAGTTGGGAGTGGGAGTTGGGAGTGCGAGTGGGGAGTGGGGAGTGGGAGTGAGGGGGTTGGGAGTGAGGGGGTTGGGAGTGGGAGTGGGGCCGGGAGGGGGGGGGGGGAGTGGGTCTGTAAACTTAATTCATGACCGGCCCCGTGCCTAGCACGGGCTTCCTCTAGTAGAAATATAACGACACTTCGTATCCACCACAAATCACCGCTTCAGCCATGCCGACGCAAATCTACTACCTATAATGCTAGTGAACAAGATAATTTCCGTTTACTAATGTTCTGGTCGAAATCAGGTTTTCTTTGATGCGCTCCCATCGTCGCGCGTTATGGCGGCCTAACCACGGTTGTCAGTAACGTTTTAACGTATTTTAAAACTTATTTTATTAAAGAAAAAAGCGTTGCGATTTCGATTCCTTTCGTCGTTGCGGTTCAGAAAAACGCAACGACGAAAGGAATCGAAAGTTAGTTGAATTATGTCGATAGCGTGAAAAGGCGCCGTTCGTAAAAGGTAAATCATTAAATCAAAATCAAAGTATGCCAGTAAATCAAAGGTAAATCAGTAAATCAAGCACACTAGTCAAGCCTTTGTCGAACCCATCGCCCAAGCCCCACCTTCCTGACCACTGATCTTCATATGTTGCAGCTGGACCTCCACCTCTCACCGTGCATAGAGTTTCTCCCTCAAAGTAAAGACAACATCATGCAGCTGATAAAACCTTTTGCCGTTAGTTTTGTTGCCTGAAGAAGAAGAAGAACGGAAGTCTTCCAAAATTCAAGGTCTAGAAACTAGTCTAAATTGGTGTGATTCTGTTAAAATTATTTCTGCTGTAAAAAGTAAGACTCTTCAAAATGTTGTTTGCTAACACTGTAATCGCCCCTTGCCGGTGTTCAACACGGTGATTTACAAATAATTAATACAATAATAGCCTTTTTCTTAATCCTCTTTAATAAAAAAAAAAGAACTCGCAGCATTTTATACAATAAAAACAAAGAATTTAACATTTACCAACTTTAGCATCATTTCTGGTCACTAGATGCCGCTGTTAGCAAAGCCAAGATGGCCGCAAGCAACTTTAAGAGACGATAACGCCTCTCTAGGCTTTATAAACGAAAACGAAACGAAATGCCGGATTTACAACAGCCACATAAATAAAATCGGATGTGACAAATGGTTGGGGGCGAGGCAGGGCAAGACATGAGCTGGATGCTAAGTGATTACCCACTGGGAGAGTGATAATGATTCCTCACTCGATAATGGCTACCACCTGGAGGGACGAAGGGAGGAGAGTTGGGGAGAGGGAGGGGTGGAGGGCGGACGAAAGCGGAGACAGCTACTCTAATTGGTGGGCGGAAGGATGATACCATGATGCTCGATGATTGGGGGGGGGGGGGGGAGAGGGGGGGGCCGCGGACTGAAAAGAAAACTAATGACATCGATTGCCAACATGAGTCGGCCATTTACAGTTAGAACCGACCATATTTCTCTTCTGCAACTTCTGCGGAAACCGCTCGAGTAGCAGCTCTATAGAGACCAGCAGACAGGCAGTGGCCAACATGAAAATAGATGGTGCCGACGAGCCTGTTAAATGGCTGCAATGATCGTGTTGCACACACTTTTACCGCATCGATTGTGAGATTTACGGATTGAAGTAAGACGTAGCCAGAAGAACAGTTAGTGTTTTTTTTTTCAGACGTGGTCGAGGTACAGAGTGAAGGTCTGGTAGCATTGTTTGTGATAGATGTGTCTGAAGAGTAATGGTGTCTAGCATGTGGTAAGCTGCGTACTGATATATTCCGTCTGTCGGTGGGCTTAGGAGTACGGTACCGTTCATACAAATGGCCAAACACTTAGATCAATATTTGATAAGTTTCACAAAGGCATCACACTCAACATGTCCAGGTAACAGCATTGTCAATAACGACACCATTCCTCTCTTAAATGACAAAGATTTGGGTCGTGAATAGCCTAAACTTTTGTATATTAGCATTATGCTTTCCGCTCTAGCTACTCTTCAGCTTTGTTATTCTTAGGGCGTGTTTATGCAACGGCTCGCCTTTGCATTCTCAGCTAGAATTTAACCGGAATGGCAGATGGTAACAACGTACCTGGATTAGCTAAATCCGACATTGTTTGAGTAAATGCTTGCAGTCTTATAATCTGTAACAATAAGATAACGAATTCCTCCTGACTAAACTATTTTCCAAGTAGCTTCTGGAATCACATATTGACTGTTTTTGTTGCAAGCCGGCAGCGCTAAAACCTCCGCCATGTTGGAATTTCAGATGATTTCTAGCTTCTAGCTGCGAGAAGGCGAAGGAGTCGCTGCGTAAATGCGCCCTTACAGACATTCGTATTACTTTAACGTGCATTGCTAAATGATTTTGACAATTTCAGATAAGGTCTCATGCTGTATGTTCCACTACCAATGTTACATTTTTAAGAACGCAGTTCAGCAGATCTGCACTTACTGCTGTTTCCTGAAATGGTACTGAAAGAATTAGACGTCATAAGATACTGTGGCATACCAATAAAAAGCACTTAACCTGAGGTGATCAATTTAGCTTTTAGCCCTGTTGATCCTCCTTACATCAGCTTTGGTTATTTGGAAAGCTGAACATGAAAGCATATCTTCTTAAATTCTTTTATAAGAAAATGCCCTCTATAGAGCAGTGACATTTTCCGCCATATTGGCACCAGTATGGGTTTTGGAGGGCATAACTTCAAGGTGCACTACATAAAAATGGAAGGAAAAACAACGGAATAGCCGATTTCTTAGGCTAAAAATAACGTTGTTTCCTCCAACAACAAAAATCTCGCGTTTTAGGTCTAAGAAATCACTCTTCACAGCATCGGCTTCAGTATAACGCCCTTCTGTTTCTCTCTGCAGTGCCCCTTGCAGCTAACCCATTAAGGCTCCAGCATAGATTTATATACAATAATACTACGACGTGTCACTGGTCTATAAACTTGTGCCACATTATGTTCGCAGGAAACTGACTGTATGACACCACATTTCCTTCCACTACGAGTGCAAGACACGTAATAGACTCTTAACAGTAACTGTGTAGAGTCTACAAGTGTGATACGCACATGTTTTTGCACTCATAGTGCAAGGAAACGTGGCGTTATTAGTCAGTTTCTTGCAAACATAATGTGGAACAAACCACAGCAAACTACTGTTTAACCTCAAAATGTGATGGGCAGCTTTTGGAGTAGATTGGTGCATTTGTAACCGACCACACTCAGCATGTTGCTGTCGGTCCCTTAAGTTCTGATTCAGTTAATATTATTAGTGGCATCCCCCAAGGCACAGTGCTCGGGCCCCTTCATCAAGCACAACATAAATATCGGGATGGTTGGCCCATTCCCACAATGAGTCTCAAATGCAGCCTGACAAGCCATGCAGGACTAATTGTTGAGGCTCAATCGAAATATCATGGCTGCTTGCAAATTGGAGGGAGTGAAGGTTATATCTGTGAGGAACTCTATTACGAGTTCCAGTTCTTTGATGGCTGGTGATGCAGTTTATCTATCGGCACTGGACAAGAATTACCTAATTGAAGCCATGGTGCATATACAATCAATCCTACTGTGAATATATCTGATGGAGTCATAAATTCTGAAAACTGCATCTAAGGGACTCAATGTATCCTACAGTTTTTCACAACCTAATGTATTTTATGGCTAATGATCAAAGAGCTGTGGAAAAAAAACAGGAACTGTGAATCATACTTTCATTGGATTAATATGAAATAGCAATTATGAATTGAAACCTGGTTTTCCATTGAAACCATCCACAATTCCCTTCTTCTGTATAAGTTACCTTATTCTGTATATCGAAGGGACAGTTCCTAACAGAGAAATGGAATTCCAGTCTTTCTTAGAAGCAAACTTTTTTTCAAGGTAGCGATTACTTTCGACGATGTTGAATCCTTGAGTTTTGCATAAGCTCTGGTATCATTCGTCTTATTGTTGGTTGTATATCAGGTGGTACAGACGCAAACATGATTAAATGTATGTGGTTTGCCCTTACTAACGAAATCCAACCTAACAGTCATATTATTGTTAGAGATACATTTTTGTCCAAAAATCAATTGGCAAACTTGTCCATCCACTAGTAGTGTACAACCGGTCTTTCTTTTCTGTGTAATGGAATTAGGAATCACATTTGGATAACCAAACCGTGATAAGAATACACTTGATTTGATATTGATGAATGATTGCATAGTTTACGCCGTTCATATTGATTTGGTATTGGTGAATGATTGCATATTGACGCCGTTGATGTTGTTGTCCGCTTATAGGCACTACGGATCATAATGCTGTTGTCTTTACCATAAATTAAAGCTGAGTTAAGTCCAAGTGATTTTGATATCCTGCATGATAAGCTAAGTCGTACTGAGTGCTTCGCCGATGTGGGGAAAACCAATGAAGTAAGCATATTACTGAATGACACCATCGCAAACTTACTGAGGCTGTAAATACCTCTTCAATCGTGTTAAAAAAATTCCAGAATCATGTAAAAAAAAATCTCATGTGCAATTATAAAATTGATGACTCGTAAAATAAAATATAATGACTGCCGGAGATGCAAAAATATTTTTAAAAGCGTGAAATGGACAGTGAGGTCAAGGTCATCAATGAAGGCTCCGTCACTGCCCTTTTTTAGGCAAATTTAGAACAAAACTACAGTGGCAAATAGTAGCCTACCACTGCATTTTAACAATGTTGGCACCGTGGCGCTATGACTGGGAGCGCGTCAAAAGCTAAGCATTTTAACAATTGACGCTTTGACAATTGACAGCTGAAACTTTTAATTTGAGTTTCAGCAAAAATGTTGAAGTCGATAATTGTAATTTTAAATGCACTATCATCAAATGGCCAAAGCAGCAAATCCTAAATTAATGAAATTACTCCCCCCCCCCCCCCCCATAAGCTATTTATTAAACACTTTCCATAATAGCCATGTGGTAGGGCTTGATGGCTTTCAACTGCTTTTTATAGAAATGGTTCAGGAGTTTAGCGCACCACGGAATATTAAGGATATATTTTCAAACTGGGACATTGCCTAACTGTTGGAAAACGGCAGGTGTAATCCCCATTTTTAAAAAAGGAATCGCGACCAATCCAACTAATTATAGACCGATTTCTCTTCCATATGTGCCCTACCGAATTTGGAACGTATATATCAAAGATACTCTAATGAAATTTATTTTAAATGTTAATAATTTAATGCCTATATCACACGCCATGGCTGTTTGCTGTGACGAGCATATCACGTGACTGGGCTACTCCAATCAGACGGCCAAACAGCCGTTGTCCTCGTTCGTCATTGGCTAACTCGTGGTGACGTCACGGCAAACAGCCATTCCGCATGGTTTAAAGACCAGTAAGGCTTTTTCACCGCAGGTCTATTCCACTTCCAGCTTTTACAATGACGAAGGCTTAGGATATTGTAACCCTGCTAACGTCGTATTTGTTGACTTTGCTAAGGCGTTCGATTCTGTGGTTCACCTGACGCCGATTGGCAAACTGGCCAACCCTGGTGTTCAAAGGCACGTCCTTGGATATCCGATTTTCTATCTATCAGGTTTCGGTATGGCTTTGTAAATGCTACAGAGTAACAGATGATATCAGTTACTAGTGGCGTTC
>JAHWFP010183281.1:0-11107 GCA_023313725.1 Lithobius niger | reverse complement strand
TTATTTATTTTTTTGTTTTTTGTTCCCCCGGTTTCTTCTTTTTTTTTTTGTCCTTTCCCGTCTTTCTTCTTTCACGTTTTCCTGTTATTGCTGTTTCTAATCAACGTGGTAGCGGTGATAATAACGGTATACGCCCAGTCGCCAGCCTGGCTTGGAGATTACTCGAGCTTTATTGCCTCTGACAATATTTCTAGAAACACATGAAACGGCGCTTGTGTGTGGATGTGTGTTTGTGTTGGGGGTTTGGGGAGCAGAATGGAACGGCTTGTCCTAAAAATAACCCAACTATGACAGCGGTTCCGGTGATACGCCTCTCATTGCCCAATGACTAATAGAATACATATACGTGTATCGGAGATCCAGTAATAGTGATAGATAGTATGTTCAGGCTATAAGCGCCACGTCGCCTCAAATATGCTGCAAATTGGACATGTTGGGGCACGATTACGCAACGATATTGCAACGCATTTTCGCGGCAGAAGGTAGAACATAGCCTACTTACAGCGCTGATAAGGCTATCAGCTTTTGATTCCTTGGTCGGTTATTCTAAGTTTTCCGTGGTGACCGCCTTCCGGCGTGCAGCGTTCGCTTCGTGCGTCAAATGCGGTTGGTGGGGGAACGTCATGGAATGTCGTGGTCTTTGCACCTTTCGTCATCATAACGCACAATCAGGTAGTGGTCTCTCGGAAAGAGAAATAACCTGAAATTTCGATATAGTGTCGATTCTGGGCTTAACCGATTGATAAGGAAGGAAGTCAGTAATGAAAATTCAGAAGTGGCTGGGGAAATGTTTCTTCAGGATACATTCATGTTATTGTCATGGATTGATACGAATTGCACGAATACGAACGTTGTGGACAGCTATTCAGTTGACATACTTACCATGGCAACGACACTGTCGTCGTCATACTGGGAGTCGCAGTCGAGTTCTGTCTGCGAGAATTGTAGAAATCCATCATGCATCCTCGGTATTACTGCCAAAGCTTCGTCATTATGGATCTTCATCTCAAGCTGCACTCCATCCAGCTTTCTCTCTGCAGACCTTGGATGCAAGATACTTTACCTTCAATCAGCGGAACATTGTAGTGCACAACAATGCAAAACTCTAGCCATCTAGATGTACAATAATTACATACCTTGGGATTCTACGATGATCTTTGTAAAGCCCGATTTGGAACTAGCATTGTTTGTTAGTAATTAAAGAAAGAAATCACAAGGTAAAGGGTAAATGAAGCAAGCAGTCTGCATTAAAGACTGGCCTTGTGAGGATACACAATACACTAACCTTAGAAAGAAAGAAAAGACAACTGCCCCGACTGGGACTCGAACCCAGGATATCCCGTTTACTAGCCGTGTTTGTTAGCTTTGTAGAGATTCAGCAAAACAGCCCAAGCTCCCCCTTTTCAGCGTTGCCTCAGTGAGCGTTGTGCCCAGGATGTGTCACTACATTGCTCGCCGAGATGAGGGCAATGATTTATTGTTCACAATGCTTCCAACTTCAATAACACTTGTATTCTGTGCGCCATGAAGGCCAACAATGTATTCGCGTGTATTTCCATGGTTACCAGTTACACGCTCGTAGCCTGTATAACTCTGGTTTCCATTCCAGCCATCCCTGACTCCCCGATGATCAGGCAACCGACGTAAGTCCTGCCCAATTTTGTCTTATTTATTAGAATTTGTCCCAAACTGACTCTAGCCCATATTTAAGTCATCATGTCATGTCCCCAAAACTTCACTATCATTCATACCCATACCATTAACTGTAGTAGACGGAGAAACTTGTTGTATAAGCTGGTGAGCATTCATAAGATCTTTAATCAGTACTGAACGATTAAAACCATCCGAGCAAGCTTACTCCGACTATATCAGAATTTCACATTTCCACTGCCTCCGTTCGCCATCATAAAGTCCGGACTATTTTCCAGCCGATATATTTTTATGGTGGATCGCCACATGGCATGCGACCATTCTACGACTCAGATCTACATAATAAGATCGTATAACTCAGGGCTTTTAAGCACTACTTTTAAGAGAGGTAAGAATCTTATCTAATCTTAAGTAAGAACCAACGGCACCACTCGTCTGGTAGGGGGAAGCGTTTCAGGACAGCATGCTTCTCGAAGGGGCAGCTTCGAGACCGGCTTGAACCTCATGTGTTTCCACCAACGTAAACATGAACGTGGAAAAATATAATCGAAGTGGTCATTAAAAAAAGGGGGGGGGGGGGGGGGTTTTAAGACGCATGAGGGCTGATATTTCCGCGAACATGAACAGTGAAGAATATAATATAGAAGGGATCATAGAAAGATGGGGAGGGGAGTATTAGCGGTAGGGTCGGTGATTTGAGTCGCAGGATGCGCTGATTGAGTGAGCAAAGCGAACGAAAATCAGCGTTTATTAGCCAGTGTGCGCAAAAATTTTAAGAAACTTGATTTGGTCAAACACGGACATACACATGAGCTACCATACAGAACCAGTGTTGCAAACCATTCAATCAGAACCACCCGTGTTTCAGTTATAAAGCCCATATATTTTCGGCTCGATTTAACTAGACTTCTTCCCCTATCGTCGTATACCCAATTTAAATTACATCACGTCGTACAATACCCTAAAAACTGTTCTATTTCGTTATTTTTACAACCAGCCCTTCATCAGAACCACAGTTTCAAACATATTAACGCAGGACATGCCTTGTCACTGAAATCCAACGACATTAATATGAGCTGAGTTAATATGTTTTAAACTGTGGTCTAACGAAGGTGCTGTTTTAAACACCGAATGTAACCGTTTTTACGTATAACCGTTTTTAAGTTTATTGTGCGATTCTGGCTTTTTCCCTCAATATCACGACTGAACTGGCGCAATCTCCTTATTTGATTACATCACCTCCCTAATCGTCACCATAAGGTCACCCTCATCCAATTAGCAGAGTTTAGGCAAATATACTTGCAGGGCAACCACGCCTAAATCGCAAATTTTCTTTTTAATCTTATGACAAGACGGATCCAAATTTTATGACAAATCTACATCTTGTTTTCATTTTTAACCTACGTTTTTGTTTTTAACAGACTTGGCATTGCGGGGCGGGGGGTGGGGGAAGGTAGGGGTTGGATAAAGTGAAAATGTGACCCAACCTACAATTTTGTATGACACCCTCAAAAGTCCTGATAAAATATCTTGACACCACCCCCCACCCAACTAAAGTTCAAGATAATCTGACCCCCCCCCCCCTTACACCAAAATAAATCTTAGTCCAGACTGACACGTTTCCAAATGTTTAAAAATGCATCACATTTTCAAAAAAAAAAAAAAGGAAAGGCTGGTTTAACACATTCTATAGAAAACATTAAAAGATGTGCTTTATATCCCATACTTTTTTTTAGAAGACAGAAGTTAGTCTTCAAAACCGAGGAAACATTACAGGGGGTGGGGGGCATTGCAAGGAGGCATTTTTAGAAATCCTGAATTCCTGATGGGTCACTTGGAATGGTATACTTTATAGTGTGAATTTGTTCGCAGTACTTTCTAAAAATGTCCATTATTTTACGATATTTATGACTCGAAGCAAAACATTTATGACGAGTTTATGACATTTCGTTAAAATCCAAAAATTTTATGAATTTTATGACAAGTGGGAGCCCTGTACTTGTTACGACGGATAAGCGTTACTTTTACTGCTACAAAACTTGGACCAATAAACGTCGGTCTGTTTACCAACGTAATTCCACTACCATCGATCAATTCACCACATCACGTCTAGACTCATATTCCAGTTCCCGAAGAATTTGGTGCATCGGCCGGGAAACTAACAGAAACGTCAAAACACACAGGGAAGGCTCTGCACACTAGGCTGCTGTTTTGGTCATGAAAAAAAGAAAGGTTTTAGCCAAGGTGTGAAGAGAATTTTTTTTCTTTTGAAATGAATCTAACTTTCAAACTGCTTTAGATACTGTATTTTTTTATATTGCGTAGTCCTTTATACTGTACATTTACCAACCTTGAACTCATCTTTTTTAACCAACGGAATCTTAAATGAAGAGTTTCTTAAGCCAACAGTGACTTAAACACTTTTAAGAAACACTGGTTCGTACTTCAAGCCGAGAACGTCAAACCATTCGTGAAACCGACGTATTTTGTTTCAGAGCCGGGAATTGTTATCGTAGCACTCCGTAGCAGGCTTACCGGAGCGATTCCTTAACCGACTGTTTACAACGTGAGGTGACCCGTATTGTTTACGCCACTTCGGGCCTTGCAAAAGCCCTTCCAAGACTTCAAGGCGAATTGCAGAGTTCCGAGTGAAAGAACAAAGTTAGCCGCCGGAAAGAGGGCTGAGTGCGTTGGGGTGGGGAAGGGGAGGGCGGCTTGAAGGAGGGATGTGTGGGAGTGACTGTCCGTCACTCCAAGTGAGTCGAGCCCTGCTCCTGACTGCTGTAAACAGACCAATCAAGTTGCTTTCCTGTCTTGAACGCGTCATGATGACACGTCGAGCGAATGAAGGTGGAAATTGGAAATTTACAACGTGTACCGTGCATTAATGTTTGGATTGCGACATTAGGAATATGTGCGTTACTCGTCGTGTGCTGAATCGGTGTCTAAATTTTGGAATTTGGGCTTGTTCTGGTGTCTTGTTAGGAATTTGTTCATGGATTTTAAACCATTTTAAGTGTTAGATTTGTTATTAGCTGAAGCCCGTGCTACGTATCACCGTATCGATGACGAGGTCTGCTCAAATGCATAAAAGGTAGGTAATGGATGTTTTCGTCGTCGGCTATAGAAACATCAAACTACCAAGGCCACCTCGTTAATTTTTGTTTCTATTGCCTACACGAAAATATACATTACCTTTACCCGCCCTGTCTCCCCTCTGAGTGACCATGGTTATGAGTAAGAGGAAAGAAAGATGAAGCATGGTCCGAATCGGACGCTTTTATAGGGGGTCTGCGCCGCGCATGCGCAGAAGGTAAGCTACGAGGCTGACAGGGAAGCCAACAAGTTTCGCTAGCGTTCGAGCACTCTAGAGGAAGGAAATGCATAAAAGGCAGGTGATGTATATTTTAGCAACAGAAACAAAAATCAACCAGGTGGCCCTGGTATTTTGATGGTTTCCTAGTACATACAATGGTAAAAAGAGTCACAATCAAAATTCTTGGCTCCCTCTACGTGCGAGCAGCTGAACTAGAAAATTATCCACCTAGCTTGTTTCTCCAGCAACAAACCCTAAAAACCATCCAACTAAATATTGAAACGATCGTGTATAACGACTTTTTAAAGGACTCTCCAAACTGTACCTACATTAAGGATGCTTTGTGCTAAAACGGCTTCATATACACTATGGTTCCTTTGTGCAAAAACGGGTTTTAAACAGCTACTCCAAAAGCAACCAGGGCCACCTCGGTAGTAATGGTGATGGTGGTTGTCCTCCCATCCGGTTCTGTCTGATTGTTTTTTTTTAACTTTTTTTTATTTAACTTTTTTTTTTTACTAATTGATGACATATCGCACATTCTGGGTGCATTAGGTTTTAACATTCATCGTAGCATATTTTTGCTATTTTTAAGCAAAATGTTTTTACCTTTTTTTTATATACTGTTTGAGCCTTTTAAATCTTTCCACACCCTTCCCCTCTCCTACACTTTTGGCGATGCCATCGGGGACCTTTGGGTCCCTGGCAGGTCTAACCTAGGTGGTAAGGCATTCGTGTCCCCAACATCTTCTGATCACCGTTACTAGGCCATTTTGCGTACACTTACTTACATATAACTAGCGGTGGCTGTTAGTGATCCCCGGTCCTTGCCAGACCCGTTGCTATCGCAACAAATATTATTATTATTATTATAAACGGTTTCAAAACGGCTACTCCAAAATGTAATTACACTAAGGTTGCACTGTGCTAAAGCGGCTTCGAAACGGCTCCTCCAAAGTGTAGCTATACTGAGATTGCTTTGTGCGAAAAAAGACTTCGAAGTGGCTACTCCGAAATATAATACACCAAGGTTGCTTCGTGTGGAAATGGCTTCGAGACCGCCACTCCTAAATGTAAACACACTAAGGTTGCTTTGTGCGAAAACAGCCTCGAAACCGCTAAGTCCACGTTTACAGCTTGTTTACATACGTAACATTAAGAGAATAAGAACAAAAATAATTCTTTCTGGACAGGATTTGAATCGCTTCGAAAGGGCTACAACTTGTTCGCTCGATGATTGGCGAGTTATGACGCGAGAGTAAAAACAGTTTCGGCGAAAACAGAACCTGGTGGGCGAAAAGCCATAAAAATTTGGACGGCGATCGTAAAAAAACAGATTGTTTGCATGCCGCATATTATGTGCAAGCCTCGACAAGTTTGCTCGCACTCGTGAGCGCGCTTTACGCATAACGCCCTACCCCGCAGTAAAGTATAAATTTTTAATTTGATAAAGTCAACAATAAGCGTCGTAAAATGTAACAGTCGGCCTCCCCCCCCCCAATCCGGTTTACTAACTGGTTTTTGCCTTAGTGTGGTGAAATATTGATCATGACGTGTTTATTGCCATATTCGGAAACAGCTCTGCCCTCCCTCCTCCCGCCAATCCTGCGCCACCCCCACTTCGACACAGAGTTAATCGGCACACCATTAATAAACATCTTAATGAAGTAAAAAATTGAGTGACGGAGCGGAGGTTGTTTCTTAGGTAGAGGTTGAGTGACGGAGTGGTGGCTGTTTCTTAGGTGGAGGAATGCGGATTGTTTGGCGTGTGTTACTTGTTTTATGGTCAAATTATGAAGAATGTTGACTGGTCTTTTAACGGACCTTATTGTTGGTTGCTAATGGCTACTGCTATCTTCGATCAGGGGCGTTTACGTACGCAAAGGTTGGATGGGGGGGGGGGGGGGCAGGGTAGGCATTTAGAAAACAAGGTTGGTGGAACCAGAAAGTAAGCCTTAAGATGAATTGGGGAGGGGAACTGATCAGTTCCAAATTGAAAGCAGTGGAGAGAGATGATGTATGGAAACTATAGTGAAGTGTTAACTAGCAGGTTTATATAGAAACAAGCAAATCCAATCCAAATCTACAAAGCTATTGTACTGATTTAGGTTTTGCCGATCTCGTACACTATTTCTGGATTTGTCGGACCCCTCAATTAGTGTAGTGTTAGTGTCGCGTTCATGTGTCGGCTGTATTGTGCCGGGGCCAATGACCTTCTACCCTACGCATTTTGTTGCCCATTTTTATTACTGCGCACATAAAATGGTGTTTATAATGAAGTTATCGTACTAAAGGCAAAAAAAAAACGAGCAAAAATGAGAGCCTTTGGAAAACAAGAAAGAAGTGTTGCCAACTGTTGAGTTTTACCCTTCGTCTTGAATGCTCCTCCCCCTCTTCCTCCCTCTTCCCTCCCTCCCTCTCCTTTGCTCCCCTCGGGCTGCACCAGTGGGTTTCTTGCATTCCGGAGGGAAAATTCTGGATGGTTGAAAGTTCGGTTTTTAAGTTCCTTTCTGTTTCAGCAAAGTTCTAACAGCCCCCCACCCCCCAAAAAAAAAAGTTATAAGTACTCCCCGACTAGCGCAGCGCTATCTTACCATTCTTTCTTTTTTCCGTTATCTATAGTTCTGCATGAATTCGTCTCGGTGTGTAGTTGTTGCCGCCTGGCTCTTCCAAATTCTACGCATTCCTCCCTCCGTCCGTTCCCCACCACTCTGTTGCACTTCGTACGCAGCTCGGGTTTTTTCGCTGATCCTCGGGCCGGCGCTCGGTAATCTCAGCGGCCAATTGTTGCAAATGACCGGGGGGTGGGGGTTGGGGATGTAGGGGACTTGCGTCGGCTGGGGATTGCGAGACTCGCGACTGGGATTCGAGTGGGATTTAGAAGGGATTTCTACTCGAAGGTGGAAAGCGCTGTTGTCGGGAGGGTTTTGGTCTGAAGTAACAGCCAAGTCGCCTTCAAACAATGGTTTGTTAGCTGCGAGGAGATGTTGCTAGATGTCGCTTTTCGATTGACATTGACGGTGAATGACGTGGCGAAGAAGAAAGTAAAAATAATTGACGTTTTTTGATTTTTAGCCGGAGCCTGAGAGACGCTTTAGTTGTTGCGAATATTTATTTTTCGGGATTGCGCAAATCCCTCGTTTATTACGCGCGCTGCATGATTAAAAGTGAATTAGCGTGCGAGAATTGGGCTTTGTAATTAAGTGGGGATTTTCGGCGAATGTGTAATCTGAGAGTAGAGTTGCCCTGCAGAGGTTGTCACATTTTAAACATTTGGCCGTTCCATGGAACTGTACCTTGATGTGGTAATGGTCTGTGGTTCTGCATTGTCAATGCTAATGTCATTGACAATCTCATTTTCAATGTCAATTTTCCCTAATTTTCCTAAATGCTGATGGCATTAGGGCTTTTACCCACACTTTTTTAAGATACTCTACACACAGCTTGTAGGGATAGATATGAGTTATGCTAAGTCTTCCGTCAGTTAACTCTTGACAACCATACATTACTTCCCAAAGAGCCTTGCTATCCGGATCTGTTTCTCAGTTTGCCTTCCCTCCAAAGAACAAAAGATTGTATATTGTATTATGCAGCAACAATTGTATTGTAAAATTCCTTTATTGTAACCATGAACTGATTTGATTTGATTTAATGCGGAGCATTAACCATACAGATTATCTGCCCCTAAACCATGAACTAACCATGCCTACAACAATGTATAGCATAGCACCCACTTTAACAATGCCTTGGCATTCCAACTCCAAAACTGTCATTTCATTCCCATATATCTAACTAGTAAAGTCACTTTTCGATATTGATAACTAGCCTCGTACCCGGCTCCACCCGGGGATTTGTTTGACCCGTGGTTGTTTCCCAGTATTTGCTCGGTGCTGCCTGATCGTTCACTGCAACAGTCGATTTTTGTTTGTGTAACACTCCCCCTTTCCGCCAATCCTCTCCCTCCCCTCTCCCCTCCTCCTTTTAACCCGTCCTCTCCCTCTCCTCTTGTTTTCCTTCCCTTTCTTCTGTTTGCTATACGTAGTTGAACACGTACCCGGCTCCCGTTGTTTGTTTGTTCTCTTCTAGGTTCAATTAATGTGTAATCGTATGCTTAATGGTAACTTTGCGCCCCCCCCCCCCCCCCGCCCGGGGGTTGGGGGGGGGTTAGGGGGGGGTTCCGGGGGGGAAAGAAGTGTGCTTGACGTCATGTAATACTTGCCCTTGAGATTACCACGGTGTTTAGTTAGAAGTATAATTGTTAGAGCCAATTGTTAGTCGAGGCAACAATGTGCCAATTTCAACTTCTTTTCAGGGCAACAACATCCCAGTTTCAACTTCCCGGGGGTCGTTGCGGTTGCTTCATTTCTGCTATGAGACTTTGGTTTATAATGTAAGAAGATTAGAAATGATTCCTCCCATTTTCCTCCAATTCGCTCAATTTATGTCATCATACCCCCAAAACATCATTCCGGTTTGTGACGAAATTTTTTTTTTTTTATACTATTCCCAAAGCCAATTGAGATAGTAGCTGTGTTCCTCACTGTGAGGAACGCAGGTACTATTTCAGTTGACCTTGGCGATGGTAACATGAGCGGAGACGATCTGCGCGTGGCTGTTATAAGGCAGGCGGAATGTGCCTTTAAGCTAGGTAGGACTATTTTCGGGCCTATAAAGGCTTAATGGAACGTTAGGGCTGAAGCAAACCTAGGTGAAATTAGGGACAAAAGGGTAGGGATAAATCCTAGTCAAACTGGGCTTTAGGTTTAAATTGGGGAGAGGAGGAATGGTGGATATGGCCGGGAAGCGAGATAAAACATTTTAAACGTATTTAAGTATGAACTAGCCAAACGCCTGGACTCATCACACCGCCAGCTCAGAAAAAAAAGATGTCCGCACTCGGTTTAGTTGCTAGGCAACTGACATCGTTTCGTCTTATTGCAGCTGTTATACAAGAGGTTTCTGCTGTCCTATCAGGCACGGTCCGACTGGGAGGGGTTGGGTCTCCCCAGGAAATGTAGTGCAGGGGCATCGGGAACATTCGCACTGGGTGGAAGGAAAAGGAGGGGGTTCAGTCCCGGAAACTAGCGCAATTTTAAGAAATCGGCATGGATTTGAAACGTTTTTCTGCAACTTAAGAGATACAATTTAAAATCATTTAAAATTTCCCCCCAAAATTTTTTAAAACAAGTGCCTCCCGGAAGGTGGGGAGTTTGGATTGGGGCCGGATACCCCGGATGCTTGCGGTTTTTTTTTTCTTAAGAAATCGGCAGGAATTTGAAACGCTTTCTTGCAACTTAGCGATGCAATTTTCACATAAATTCGTTGTAAATATAAGGGGTACATGGAGAGGTGGGGGGAGGGTGGTGCCAGGGGCCCCGGAAGATAAAGTTTTTTAAATAAGAAATTGGCTTGAATTAGAAACGTTTTCCTGCAACTTAGAGATGCAAAACTAATTCATTTACAATTGTTAAATATTTATTTAAGCAAGCGTTCCTGCAGTGTTGGGGGGGGGGGGGGGGGAGGCCTCGGAATCTAGCACATTTTTAAAGAAATCAGCGTGGTTTAAAACGTTTTGCTGCAACTGAGAAATCCAATTTTCATACGAATTAATTTCTAATTTTTCAAAAGTTCTTTTTTCTTAAACAAGGGGCCTCCAGCAGCGTGGGCCTGGATCCCCGGGTTTCCGGTAGACCCAATTCGACACTGCTATCTGGTACTTGATTGAATGAGTTACGCGTAGTTCTTTATACACTTCTTAAAGTGCATAAAGAAGTGCTCGAACTCATTCTAAAACAAATGCTAAAAAAAAAAATGTAAAACCATGCTGCTCCGACCTTCTTGCTGCAACGGCAAGCTGCGGAGTTTGATAACGACGTCCAGAACGCAGTGCGAATTGTTATTGAATCTCACTCCAGTAGTGTTGACAGCAGAGTGTGGTTTTGTGGCAACTCTGGAGGAAGAAGGGAGTGACGATTTTTTTTATTGAATTTTTTTATTTGTAAATCAATTTTTTTTTTTGGTATTTTTGTTTTCAACCTAGAACACATCAAAGCAATCAACGCACTATAGCGAGGGACGTAATGAAATTTTACAAATTCTCGCCCCCATGAAAAATTCATGCTGTCACTCAACTAGTAGAGC
>JAHWFP010183280.1:22039-61579 GCA_023313725.1 Lithobius niger | reverse complement strand
GTGCCGGAAGTGTCTCAATGCGCGTACATCCTAGCAAATGGTTCCTTGCCCGACCAGGGATTAAAACTCGTAGAGGCCTGGTGCTTATTGTGGCCTTATTTGCCTCCCACCAAAAAGGAGTTTTCTTTTTTTGAACAATAATTTCTTCCTGTTAATAACAGTAAAACCCCACAAATTCCGAGACGAGGAAACTAACCTAACCTAATAATGCCCCAAACATTGTTCATTGCATGATCATTCCCTACCTGGTGAAATTCAGTCAAGTTGTTTAACTACCTTATCTGACCTAATCTGTAACACCACACTGGAATTCAAACTTGTTTTGGATTTTATTTTTTCTGTGAATTTCACGTAAAAGTGGGGATAGGCCAATTACCACTTTTCAATGTAAGTGAAGCGTTTTAACGAAAATAAACAAATTGCTTATTAGATTGTGTAAACGAAAGTACTTACGCTTACGATTAAAATAAAATGTGTTGCAAACATCAAACTACAGCGTGCAAAAACACTGCACTGACAGAAATGAAAGGGCAGCGAGTATAAACAAACGCCTGTCGTAGCATCTGGGGACGGTAGAAAAGACTAGTGTGCAGCCATCTACATTAAAAAAATCACTAAAAAATGTTAAAATTTTTTGTCTAGGTAGCTGCACACAGGTCTTCACTGCAGTCCCGAACGCTACCACCACATGGGCTCGTCACAAAATACGAATAGGCCGGCAGGACGAAAAAAATAACACAAAAACACACAAAATTCGTAATTTGTGACGAGCCCCTGTGGCTACGACAGGTGTTTGTTTACAACGCAACATGTGTTTTACGCGGGTGTTTGAATATTAGGGCTAAACACATTTTACGTCGAACACTACAAAACCGTTTCCTTTTTGAACGTATGCTATCCTACAGCCAACGCTATTTGGAAAGATTTTCAGCTAAAACGTCTATAAAACACTTAGCCTACTAGATCTGTCTAATCCGTGTTTTGCATATTTTAAAACAACCATATTTGCATTGCACAAATTCTTCTCCAGTGGCGATTCTTCGATAGGCCATTAAAGTGGGAGAGTGCATGGCACACCGATAACGGACGGTTATGCCTTCATTACGGGAACGAAAACAATCTTAGTAGTTGTAGACTGGAGTACAAGTCAGCCAGTCGATGGCTGAATGAATTGCATCGCTGTGTCCTTGATGCATTCCAAGACATCACGATTGTTGTCGGCTTCGCTTCGTCGGTTCGTTAAATCAAAGGACTCTGTTGTCGGCCAGGTAAAAGCATATTGGGCCTCTGATTGGATGTTGTGCAACCATGCTGCCATTGGTGGAAAAAAAAAACGAAACCGAAACTCCCCAACGGTAATGATAAGTTGCTAGTCAAAGCGCTTTTTTTTTTAGTACATATTACGGCCGCAAGAGGACAACGTGCATGCCCCGTAAGCTAACGACAAGCGCCGGAATGCATTCTAACACAAAAACGATGGTGACTCCCACGTCCTAAAGGACGTGTATATAATGCGCTCCTGCCGCTATCCATTACTTTCGAGCACTGCCGAGGTCTTCATGATATAATAAAAAAAAAGAAACAGTGTCGAAACAAAATTAATTTCGTTCTGAAAGATGTTTTCGTTATAATTTTAAGCTGAACGAGAAGGAGAGACTCGTTGAACTAATAGTCCCTAATTTAAGTGTCATGCAAAGTGGATGGTCAATAATTATTAAAAATTTATGCATTTCTTTGGGTACTTTTGATATTGCAGTAAAGTTCATTGTTGTCCGTGAACGATATACATTGTTTCTATAATGAACTGACAGTCATGAGTCAAAGGATGATAATTCGTTATGCTGAAGCCAAAAGTGATCCCAAACATGACGGTAAAACATATTTATTAAAAAAAATAATTACATAACGGAAATCAAATGAGCATCTTTCATTTGTATTTATTTGTTGTTAAACTAAGTACTTTAGCAGCTAAGTTGCATTGTTTCCGAATTTAAAAAAAATTCCTGTGTATATGGATGAACAATGTTTGCCTACAAACTAAACAAGTAGGAAAAATTGAAGATTAAGCATGCTAATTGCTGCCTTATTCACGCATGCAGCAACGATAGGAATTAAAAAAATAAACATTCTCTTTCGGGATATGGTGTTTTAATCTTTCGATGATTTTTATGTAATTACGTGAAAGTAACTTGCGAAAAATAAAAGAAGAAATGGAGCTTCGAAAAACTGACAGATGGAAACCTGCCTATCCGCTGATAACCTATTTGAATCGTACCATACACTGCCGGGAGTTTAACCAATAAATCGTAAAGAATACAACTTACACAAAAATAAAATGGTCGTTCTCTCATAACGGGTAGTGGGTGCCGAACATTTCATAGACAGTCACTACAGACACACTCATTTCACAAACATTCCTTCAACAGACAATCGTTTTACAGACGTGGTCATTCCACAAATAATAATTTCTCAGACATGCATTTCACAGACATTTTCAGACATTAAACAATATTCGAGCTTCTTACCCTTCAGATGTTAAAAAAAAAACCGACAACGTCTCTTTCACAAAATATATAAGTAGACTTAAAGAGTGTTTTAGTATTAAAAATTTTTCTAGCTTTTTCTATTACGTATTTCATATTTTCATACATTTCTTAAGTTACTAGCTCGTTAAATATAAGGACAATTCTTTTGATCATATTTACCGTGTTCTAAGGTTCATAAAATTTGCATTAGGAAGTTTTGCAATCTTTGAAGTTCAAACTTTCCTATGGCAAACCATAAGCAGCACCTTGTTGAGTCAGTCGTAAGTAACTAGCATGACTATACTATGACTCGACAAAGCTGCAGTTTTTTTTAGCATTAAAATCTTTTGCCTACAGCTTTAAAACAATACTTTCAGTTGTAATCTCAATAAAACCCGGCGATATGCACATTTTCCCAAGTTTTCTGTCTCATCTGTATTTAAGATTCAACAACAAAACACTGGTTTAATATGTCTAAAAAAAAAGTAATCGCTATTATTATTTTTTGTATGAATTATCCAAGCGTTTTGTTTGTTTGATTAGTGATGTACATGTCTACGTGTGCATGGAGACAGGCATGTCACAATCTTTTGTCCCTGGAATTGCAGTTCAAATTATAGCTCTTTGTGTTCGATTGAACTCTAATCAGTTTTTATGCCTTTATCTTCACAGCTGTTAGTGTGGGGATACGACCTCTACGGCTGCTATTCTAATATTGTAATGCTTCAGTTAATTTATTGGATTTTTTCGCTTTCTTTTTATTATAATTGGTATGGTCTGGCATATCACGTGTAAGATATGTCCAGTGTCACCGAATAATGTTTGCGAAAAACGGGCCATTAGAAATCTGTATTTATGTTCAGGTTCGGCCAAAGCTTTGTCCCATGTTTGTAATTTGATGGCAACACACTAGCATGTGTCTAGATTTAGCATGCGTCATCTTGATAGCTACTTGATTCTGGATTGTTGCAGGCAGATGCTCAAAGGGTTTCAAAGGGTTTATCGAGCGTTAACCACTCCTGGTCATCTGCCCGAAGCCCTAAGGCCCCATGTAGGCAGATGCTGTATCACGGCAAACAATCGTGGAAACCCTACCCGAAGCCAGCTTTGAAGAAGTAAATCAGACACTCATCCATGTCGGTGGCCTATTTTTGAAGTTTACAGACTTTGCACCCTATGTTTTAAAACTTGAAGATTTTAGCAAATACCAAGACAATTTTATTTTGGTTCTTCAGAACGAGTTAACCTTTCTCTGGCTTCCAATGCTAACTCAAAGAAGATACAACGAAAATGTAACTTTCCCCACGTCAAACCGTCGTTGCCTCTAGTTCGAGTGAGCTATAATGCGCTATTGTGCTTCTCGCCTATTGTTCCCCCATTATTATATAGAAAACAAAAACGAACTCGTTTGATGTTTAAGGTTTAACTGATTCGAAGTTAAAACAGCAAAGAAACCCAAATAAACTTTCCTGTAAGGTTTCATATACCGCAGTGTTTCTGTCCTGTTTAGTCCACGTGAAACCTTACTGTTGTATTCACGTGTTTACAGTTTTTACTTTAGAACACGATAGGTAAGATAAGTTCATTCTACTTGGTTAAACGACATCGCTGAAAATCTAAAAATTATACTCTTAGTGTGCTTCGTGCCGACCTAGAGAATGAGTAATTCAATGACTCCTTCAAAAACTGGAAATGTCGTTGAAAATAAAAATGAAAGGCCCTAGTCCTGAAGGCTCGAATATGGAATCTTGAAAAGTGGTGTAATTATGTATCAATAGGATGAACGGACAGGATACGACTTGACTTGAATAATGCTGAAAAATTTAGCCACTGAAAATAATCGAGTGTGTAGCACTATATTAATCTTACAATAATTTTGAAAGTTGGGATATGGTTTTAATTTTATTTACGTGTCTAATGGTTGAATACAGCAGTAAGGTTTCACGTGGACTAAACAGGACAGAAACACTGCGGTATATGAAACCTTACAGGACAGTTTATTTGTGTTCCTTTGCTGTTTTAACTTCGGATCAGTTAAACCTTACCTTAAACATCCAACGAGTTTGTTTTTGTTTTCTAATTCGTAATACTTTGACATACCAAGTTGGTTTTCTGTACTCGTTACAAACGAACTAAATTTCGCACGCTCATTCAGTGCAAGTATTTGCTTTGGAAGTTGGTTTCTCCGCAGCTTTCTTTTAGCTGTTTTTTCCTTTATTTGTAATATAAGACAGCAAGCCAAATAGGCAACAGACACTTTAGCTTTAACATGGGAAAATGACGTACAATCATAATATAAATCGGCTAGTTGTGCCCGTGCGCATGCTGCGGGCACAACTAGCCGATTTATATTATGATTGTACGCCATTTTCCCGTGTTAAAGCTAAAGTGTCTGCTGCCCACTCCGCCCCCTCCCTCCAGGTGTTTGGTCTTTGGTTTTAAATTTATCAAACCGAACACTGAACATGTGAATGGCTCCCACATTATGCCCTCTCCCCCCACAATTACTTTAACCCCCAATCCCCACACTACTGCCCCTCCCACATACACGCTTGCCCGTCTTCCCCTCCCCGAAAATGTCGCCCAGTGACATCCTCGCTTTGGTACAATAGTCGTTTGGTTTAAAGTTGTCTGGTTTAGTAGACACGGGATGTTTTTTGTTTTTTTTGACGTCAATAGACGGCGACGTGGTAGGTTTGGTAAGTGGCGCCATCTGTTCGAAGACGTTGCAAAAGTGTCGCAACCAGAATTTGAAGGCGAATCCTGGCAACAGATGGCACTAAGGGTGGGGTACTTAACTGTACGACGCAATGGCGTGGCCGGTGACTTGGCCGCCTGCTCCGTATTATATATCCACCCAAAACCAAAACTGGTATAAGAGCAGCCGCCAAGATTCCAAAAAAGGTCGGCCTTTCAAAGTAGTGATATCATTCAACCAGGAAAAGGCCACCAAGGTTAATCCTATTAGTCAAGTTAATCGCACCTACTAATAGTTCGAAAGTTAAATGAAAACTAGAAGATTGCTACTAACAGTAGCAATCTTCTAGTTTCAACCACCAGATGCAGCGAAAAAAAAACCGAATACTAGTTTCAGAGATGTTGTCAGAGTGTTAATAGTAATGTCAGCTAAAATGATGCAGCTAAAGAGCCACGAGCTGAGTACAAATTTACCTAACCTAGACTGGGCATAATATTAGAGAGCTATCCTCCAACCTCACTAAAACATTAGGCTGCACAGTGACAAGCCAAATAAGACAAATATGATCACCTAAACAAAGGACAAATATGATCACTTAGACAAGTCAAGTAAAGAGCTTGATTTGTCAAGGAACTAATTACCTCGCCTCGGTTCCCAGGATTATCCCACAGAATTACTGGAAGATCACTATAAAGCTCACTGCACAAACAAGCTGCATGGAAAGAAAAGTCCTGTAGAAGCTGTGAGCCAATGTATAGGAATTGTACTATGTTACATCTCCCACATGAGGAATATATCTATGTGGCAGGAAAATGTAATGTCTCCTCAGCAAGCATTACATCTCCTTCTGTAGTGCACCTGCATCCGTCACAGAAGAAATAAATAGACAAATCGCTGTAAATAACATAAAAGCAAATTGGAAATAGGCCAATTGATAAGCCTAAACTGATGGCTTATTTCTTATTTTATTCACAGGATCTCATACCAAAACAAAGAACACCGGAAAACAGGAAGTAATGTCACATGCCCTAAATGCCCACCAGTCGGAACTGAAACTTATCGCAAAATGGTGAACTAAACCCGAAACTGGCGCTCCAGATTCATTTGTATGATATTTTTCATCTTGGAACCATGTGAATTTGATGTTATTCTTCTTTTTTATTCGTCTATTTTTCTTTCCAGTGCCTCGAATGGAGATTTATTTAGTGAATTGGCAGGCTGTGATACATTCTAACACAACAATATATCCGCCACATTCATGCATATGAAATTGTATGATGATTTGGAGAATTTCTCACAAGAAACACTTGTAAATTATGCTAGGGTACCATTCGGCCTATCTGGTGCCTCTGGGATTTTCCCAAAAGAGTTTGAATGCCCTACTGCAAAACATTAAGGAAACCCTAACTCCCAGGACGCCATTTTTTTTATTATGGCAATTTAGTTGCTGGAAATGGTGCTGACCATGATGCACGTTGCTCAATGTGTTTTCCTCTCTGCAGGAAAGTGGTGTGCTGGTTAAGAAAGCAAAGTGTAGCTTAAACTGCACTCAGCTAAAATATTTTGGGTTTTCCATTGATAATAAAGCAAATCACATCTCCAAGAAGTGTTGGATGCCATTAGAAGAGTGTCAGCACCGTTGAAACTTTAGCTAATTAAATGCCTGTTTGGATTTTTTTAACAATACTTGAAGTCTGAGCCCCACTTAGTTTCAATATTGGCTCCCATAAATATGTTTTGAGTCTAAATACCAATGGCACTGGATCAATGAGTGTTGAGATGCCGTGGGCAATGCAAATAAATGTGGATGCAAACCTATTTACATTGCCTTTTGGAATTAAAGGTGGGTTGCCGCCTGAACATTGTAGCATCTATCCCTATTGAGTTCTTTCTCGCAGCAAACAAAGTAATGCACAAGGCAGTATCTTTAAACATAACAAACAAGCCATGCGCCTCCCTAATTATTGAGTACACATTTGTTACGTCCTCCTGCACCTGGGAGCCTTTTGTAAAGATTAACGATATTAATGCCACTGAAAAGCGCCAGGGTATTTTCTTTATATTCTACCATGGCGCTATATAGTGACATTAATATCGTTAATCTTTACAGCTTGCTTCCAGGTGCATGAGTGCGTACCAAATTTTTACTCAATAATTCAGAAGGGTCGTGGCTTGTTTGTTCGTGTTAAAAAAAATATTTCTTTATGTATTCCTTTGGTGGCTGCGAGCAAGCACTAGAGAGAAATGGATAGCGTTCAATGGCGCTAGATGGTCCAAACTTTCGTTTGGTGGGAACCCAACTTTAAATGTCAGACTGCCTGAGCGAGGAATTGAACCCACAACTTTTGAAACCACTTTCGAAGTCCTACCGCAGAGCCATACAGTAAACGTCCACTTCTCGAGCCCATTTGGCTTTCAAATGCCCTGTGTAATTCCTAATTTTGCGCTTTATTGTTTGTTCCATTCGGTTTCACTTCGTAGGTGCTTAGAGAAATCACCTCACTTCGTTACGGGAGGAGCATATTACTACAAAAAGCAAGACTCGGCGAGCGTTATACAGACGAGGACACGAGCTTGGAGGGCAAATGAAAAGAAACACGTGTTGTTACTACGGTGGTTCGTTGAGACACACAACAACTTTTTTTATACAATCACGAAACTTTCATGAAACCAGAACTTCGGCATTCCAACACCGAATAAGACGCACTACAAGTTAGAACGATATATGGTAAACTGCATTTGCGCCAGTTGCCATCTTGTTCCGGTTTCATAAAACTTTTGTGTGTTTGGAAAAAAAAGTTGTTGTGCATCCAAATTGGCCACTGTATGTTGCGATCGCGCAGCTAAAAATTGAACGGTGAACAACACTAAGGAGAGGTTTGGAGGGCGAGGGATACCGTATCCCCCGATATTGCGTCTCGCCTGTGCATCGGGATTCTCTGACAGATTCGCAAACTTTCCATAAATTAGCGTTGGGAATGGAGGGGGTCACCCAATGAAGGGGTACAACGTTGAGTAGGGAATGGGAGGTTCCGAGGCGATTAGACCTGAAACGACTGGTCTATCTGGTCTAAATTGATTGTATCTATAGAGTATTGCCAAGTTTATTATTTTGTGATTATTGTGTTGAGTTTTGCACATGCATATATATGCACTGATAGTTTCTTTCTTTGAGTGTGCATTATTTTGTAGATAACAGCGAAAACAGGACAACCCAAAAAGGGACTGTAAACCGAATTATTGGTCACAGTATTATTTACAATATTTACAAGTCAAAAATCGGTAAGGTTCAGACCGGAACAACGCTGAATAACGTTTAAAGTTCGACGGTACTGTAATCAATATGATGTCACAGGCGGATGGCCCATGACGCAACAAAAATTCAAGTTGGAAAAGAGAACCGTATGTCTTTAAAAAAAAGAAAATACGCCCTTAAAAAAAATTAGTATTAATGTTGGTCCGACCGGAAGGTAAAGTTAATGAAGCTATTGGGTTCAGCAATGAATGGTACACTCTGAAAAGAGTAAATCGATGTTGTATTACAAAATTGATACACATAATAAGTCATTAAACAATGTTCCCAGTCGGGAATAAAATATCGAACAGGGAATGGTCTCAACAATGATCGTTGATTGATAACGAGGAAGTACACCTTTGTTATAGACAATGAGCGCTTTGTGTTGACCCGAGGAAAGCATTGTTACAATTTCATTGTTAGGGCTTCGGGCAGATGACCAGGAGTGGTTAACGCTCGTTAAACCCTTTAACCCTTTTTTTTAGAATCGCGCAATCGAAGAACCCGATCTAACGACTTATTTCTAGACTAATTATTAACAGTTTAATAATACAACTGCCCCTCGAAAGGTGAGTCCGGGGCAAGAAATTAGGTTAAAATTGGGAGTGAACAAGCACAAGGGTGCTTTATGGTTAGGCTTACGTTGCTCAGAGTGCTTGGGAATTATGTCTATGACAAAATGGAAAATTTTATTTTTCAGCTGTGGTTTCAAACGGGGAAAACAAAAGAAATTGTTAACGCACCAAATGAAAATTTACCAGGCAAATGTGATGGGGGGGGGGGCTGAAAAGCATTTTCAAACGGTAAAGTGAAATCAAACTTTATTGAAACGGGAGGTTTTACGTGGGGAGAGGGTTAATAAACCTGAAGCTGAAAAATCGGAATTTTCCCTGGGGAGGTTGGGGAATTTCATAGGCAAAATTAGACCCAAGTCGGAAAAATTAAAATTAGGAGTCAACCAAGTTTTCAGGATGTAAACTTTTGGGGGAAGGTACGAAGAAATACTGATGTGTTTAAACAAATTGGTTTTTTGGTTGATAACGCTGGTTGGTTGGTTAACTATTTAATAGGTTCCTTCACGCTTTAAAGTAGGGTGATCGCGAAATAGTATGAAAGTTTGCATTCTTTAACCAAGTAAAATGTTGGATAAATTATAATTGCTTACAAGGGTAATAAAAAAAAATCAACCAAGAAACTAAAGGGTATCTAGAGTAAGTCGATGGTGGGGTCGACAGTTAGTTAGGTCCAACTTGGCTGTAGCATAGGGAATAATGAAAAACGATACAAAATTTTATTTAGGTACCAAATGACCGGATAAATATTGCCGGCTACGCAGGTACACAAACGCTTTTCACACTTAACTTCCACACCACACTAATAGAAGAGGAGCATAGGTAATTACATTGAGGGAAAATTTGGCGAATTATAGTTAGTTCCTAGAAGAAAGAAGAGACCGGTAATAGCATGCCAATATAAATTACCGAAGACAGCCAAGTAAAAATATCGAACCAAGCCTAGTCAGTGTCCTGCCAAAGGCCTGCCGTGACGGGAACGACTAGGTATTGGTCATAAGATAATTGTAAGATTATTTAAGTTAGTATTAGTGTTCAATTTAGCTATAGGAAAATTACCCACCATAGAGGAAGGATGTGATCTTGTATCGGGGGGGATTCTCAGAGGGTTAGCCTTTAGACATTTAAACACATTAACAGCATGGTAAGAAAACTTTAGGGTTTCTAGGTAGAAAGCTGCAGTTTCCCAGGGAAATGCTGCCTTAAGGTGTATTGTGGCCTCCATGAATATGTGAACCGCCGAATAAAAAAAAAGGTGGTGACCACCGTTCAGGTAGAGGCTAGCTTCCAATTGCCACGTTTCTGTAAGTCAGAATAAATTTTGACAAGCAGTGCGAGGTGAAAAAAGAACATGGTTTAGGCTTCTGATCAGCTTTTCATTAAATATCTTTTTATTACACAAGCGTTCTTTCAATGGAGACGGAGGTGGGGGTCAATCGTAAAAAATTATTTAGGTTGAAGTTTTATCATAGCTTCTGCTTTAAGTAGAAAGTAACGATTGATCGAAAAGTCGGGCGAGGTGGGGTGGAGGATTGATCTGGTTTGGCCTCTGAGGAGTGGCAATCCGCCTAGTTTTTACCACGGACAGAGACAACTGACCCTACAAGCCAATGTAGCTTAAATAATCAAGTTGCAATCCACCAGAGTTGCGGGTCGGGGGGGGGGGGTCAGTGGGAATATTTAATGGCTTTGTAGTCCTGTTCAACTACAGACAAAGCTTGGTAGGATACTATAATAAAATTGAATTACGGATTTTTTTAATACAGTTTCCAAAATCGTAAAAACTTAAAATTGAATTTGTACAAATTATCTTATATAAGTATTTCCAATATCAAACAGCAGATGAGTGATAAGTCTTAACAACAGTTGGTCATTTCTTTCAAATCTGTAGGTCTTTCATAATTTCACAAATTATAGGATTTGTTCTAGAGATATAAGTAATCTCCAAACCTTGACTTTGCAAAATAAGTTAGACAACATTATCAAACGTAACAACGTTTGTTATAAAACTTAGGCCGTTTAGTCAAAAGTGAACAATTGCTTTCGCATTTACTTTTTGCATTCCCTTTTTTGAAAACAGTGAATTGCTGACCAAACAACTTGCTTAACTTTCTCTTCGCTCTTCACGACAGAAAGAACCTATTTTGTGGGCCTAAATTAAATCAAGGCTGTTGTGAGCTCTCTTCAAAACTTAGCGTCAGAATAAACAGCTAAGGTTATAGGGAAAAAAGAAATTTGGTAACTTTAATAATAATGGGCTTTTTATGGAATCACAGCCAAATGTGTGATTATTTTCATAAGGCAATTGGAGGGTTTACCAGCGGGGTTTTTTGGCGCCACCGTTCGTACGAACTTAGTTAATATAGGCCGTAGCACCGTGTCCATCCGTTGAATGCTGGTTATTGTCCCGGACGAACAATCGGGTTAGTTCAGAAACTGTACAGTTGCCTCTACCAGGCGCAATGCTCGGTACTGGAAACCACAGCCAGTAAACGGCCGGATCCCTTGGCATGCAGGATGATTACAGCTTGTAGAGGCCCTGCAAAAAAAGGTTCATGGGAGGTGGTGGTCTCGAACTCCTGGCGAACACCATCTCTGCCCGGAAATTATACAACACAAAATGGGAACTAATAAGAATCCAAGATCAAAACTTAGTCATTTTAGTAGTGGGGCTAAACCAAATGAGGAATTACTGTAGCCTAAACGACCCGGGATGTAGCTTGTCGTCCTATGAGCTTTAAAGATGGGCTCCTAAGTGATGAACCTAACTGGTTAGTTTAGGAGCTCCTGTCTCTTCAGTAATTTCGGGGGGAGGGGGGAGGGGGAAGAGGAAGGGTAAAAATCGTCCTTCAATCTGTAACCAAATAGAAATTCTTGTGTAAAACAAGTTAAACCAAAGTCCCGTGTTAAGGGTACCAGAAATAGTGTGTCGCGAGTTCACATTTAAGACCCAATCGTCTTTCCAGTTCCTCAAAACACGAAAATTTAGTCTCTTTTGGTGCTAGTGAAAAATTGAACTTGTGTTAATATTACTGGGGCCAAAGCAGGTATGCGTGAGTTAACACTTCAAGTCCAGTCGCGGCTTTGAACTCAGCATTACCGACAAGTCCACTTTAGCAAAAATAACTTGTTACCTTCCGTGATTTGACGCAGTCAAAGATTAAACTTAGTATACCTTTGCAAATGGAGAGGAATGTTAATATTTAACGACTTACTGAAAAGTAGGAGGGGAAGGTTGCGTTAACCAAACTTTGGGTGGTTTGGGGCCTAAAGTAACAGCCTTTTAACAACCGGCTGTTTCTGGGGCTGTATGGGAATGAACTTTAAACAGATTTTAGTATAGGAATTTTTGAAAAATAACCATGCAATGAACTTGAACAAAACACAATAAAAAGTTAATTACTTTTTTTTAAGTAGCACACAACTCCTGATTTAAGACTTATTCAGCCAAATTAAACAAAAGGATGAAAAGTAGCAATATCAAGGATTCGTAGAATTAAAACTCGTTCCTTTTGGCACAAAAGTAAGAAAGAATGACTTTCTTTAGGTTTTGATGTGAAACCTAGGAGAATTCACCAGGTACCTCGTCAATTACTGGTCTTAGGTTGTTGATATGCTGAAAACCTTTCTGCAAAAGACCAGTTGACTCTTCACGCACCTTGTATACAAGTGGAGAGATTTTCTCTGCCACGATATACGGACTAGGAATCGCAGAGCTAATTTGGCTGAAAAATACGCAGATTTGTTGGGCAAGTAATGCGCACGCACTCAGCATTTTTGTCCAACAGCTAGCTCCAACGGTTTTGGGATTCTTTCATTCAATTTTGCATTAATGTACGTTCGATCAGACTTACGTATCCGACGTATTTTATTAATGGCCCTTCTCAAGTTTGAAGTCAAATCCACTGCCCAGATCTCTACAGGTCTGTCTATAGCGTCCGGGGTGGGGAGCTCGATTCCAATGTCTATATCCCTGCCCAAATTAAGGAACGCGGGGCTGGAACCCGTCCTAGGATCAATGGACGAGTTCAGAGACATGACAAGTAATGGAATTTTCTCATCCCAATCCCTTTCATGCTGTAAACAGAACTTGGCGATCATTTTACCAAGTTTTTTGCACTGTAGCTCGGCCGGTGCATTTGCCCTCGGGTTATAATAGCAGGTTGTGCTATGTTTGATGCCAAATCGCTTATAGATCTGCGTGGTAATTTTACTTATAAAAGAACTGCCCGAGTCACTGACCAGTCTACGGGGCAGCCCAAAGATGGGAAAGATATTCTTGATAAGCAGGGTTACAAGCGTCTGGGCATCAAATTTTCTAGTAGGGAATGCCATTAAGAACCCAGAAAATAAATCTGTTGCGACCAGTATGTTACGATTTTTCGCTGGACTTTTAGTCATAGGTAGTCCTTGTTTCCAGTCCAGATGCAAAGTATGGAATGGATGCATCAACGGGATGGCTCTCAGTCTACCAACGTTATGTTTGTCGTGGCCTTTATGCTGTTGGCACAGACGATATGTCTTTACAAAACGATGGGTTAACTTGCTCATCCTAGGAGCATAAAACAATTTTTGGACACGGGCTAAGGTTTTTCTAGCACCATGATGCCCTCCTGGAATCGTGGAGTGATTCAACACTAGGACCTCGCGAATTAATGATCTTGGTAGAAATATTTTGAAATTCGAACTCTCGACTGGGTCATGAGCGCGGTCGACGTAAACAATACCTGTTTTATCGTCATAGATACAATTTTCTGAGTACTTGTCTACGAAACGTTGTATAGCAGGCGTAACGGCTTTCCAATCAGTTTTCTGGAGAGCAAGGGCAAGTGTTGAAAGGAACTCATCATTCTGAGTAGCCTCCGCAATCTTAGGAATGGTCAACTGTTCAACTTCGATATTGCAATTAAAGCAGTCGTTGTTGAACAGATATACCGACTCCTATCGATTGGGGATTTTAACCTCTACTAAAGGTGGGTTCATCTTAACCTCTTCAGGAATTTGGATTTCATACATACGAGATAATGCATCAGCTGCAGCGTTACTTGGGCCAGTAGTGAAAACTAACTTTGCCTCAAGTGATGAAAGAAAAACAAGCCACCGAGCTATCAGCCCACGCTGCTGTCCTTTTACAGACATAAGCAGTAAGGGGGGCATGATCTGTATAGCATGTAATGCTGCCGCCTTTCACGAAGTGGCACCATTTTTTTAATCCAAAAATAACGCCCAACATCTCACGATCGCTTGTATGGTAATGGCGTTCTGCCTGCGACAACTTCCGAGATGTCATATCGATGGTTACAAAATGATCAGAGCCTGGTAATTTCTGGCATAAAATCGAACTTATCCCACTGGCTGACGCATCACTAAAAACTGACCAAGGCAACGTTGGGTCGAGGTGAGCGAGAATTGGGGCCTTCAGCATGGCACTTTTAATGTCATTAAAGGCTTCCTCTTCACGTTGTCCCCACCAGAAGTCCTTTTTGGACCCTGCTAAGATGTCCGTTAAGCGTACATATAAAAAACGACGGAACCACGACCCTAAGCCTAAGAACTGTCGCACTTCCTTGACTGATTTTGGCGTGGGATATGCTTGTAAAGTAAGAACTTTACTGGGGTTCGGCTTAATACCATCATCTGTTACCAGATATCCCAAGACTAACAGTTCCTTAACGCAAAACTCAGTTTTTTTTAAGTTCCCGTTAAGACCTTCATATTCCATCATTTTGAAAGAGCCCTCTAAACCCTCAAGATGATCTTCCAATGACACATTTGTGATTCCTAAATCGTCCACATAATCTAATAAGTCTAGGTGGCGATAGGGATCGACGCAAACTGACATGGCGCGGCAAAAATTGGCGCCCGAATTTTTTACCCAAAAGCACAGTGAATATACAAGTATTGGGCCTTGTACGTGATGATTGCTGCAATTTTACTGGCCTCTGGGCTCATGGGCACGTGCCAATAAGCGTCACACATATCAATATTACTTTTAAATTTGCATTTGTGGTACCTGGCAACGATGTCATCATTTTTTGGCAAAGGAAATGGACCTTTTGCCACGTTTTTATTGAGAAGTACATAGTCACAAACAAGACGGTCTTTGCCGTCCTTCTTAGGCACAAGGAAAACGGGGGAGGCATGCTCACTGAAGGCCGGAACTATAATCCCTAGGGATAGCATGTTATTTATATGCGCATCGATCTTCTGTTTTTGTAGCCAACTGGTTGGGTATGGACGGCTGCAGATTGGAGGAGCCCCCTGAGTGTCGATTATCATAGGCGGGCAGTGTCGAAACAAGCCTACTTTAGTGGAAAAGACATGCCTGTACGCGACAACCAAGCAGAAAAGCTGTTCTTTCTGCTCGGGAGTCAACGTGTTGACTTTATCAACTTTTTCACGAATCTCCTCCAAACTAGGGTGCAATTCTTCATCACAACTTACTGCACCCACACTAGTTGGTAAATCGCGAAGTGGGTTTCGTCTAATAGCATAAGAAAAACCTTTGTAAGGAGCCCAGAACCAATAATTTGAATTAAAATTAGCCATTAAGCCATATTTACTCTGAAAATCAACTCCTAAAATCGTTGGCTGCAAGCAATTAGGTAACAGAATAAATGGATACCTAAAAGTTTTGGTTTTAAGTCTAAAGAGAACCATGACAAACCCTGGACAAATTGACCAGCGTCCATCAGCACAACGAATTTTGTTATTTCTTTTGACATATTTACAGCCCAATTTTAAAAGGTCTTCCTTCAAACCCTCATGAACGAAACTCAATTGAGAGCCATGGTCCAAAAGTGCGTCGGCTACTTCACCACCTATGTTAACCGTGACGTAACCACAAGGTGCCGCACACGGTTCAGGTGGTCCTTCTATTATGTTTGGTAATTTTGAATAGTCTAAATTAGGTGGTTTTTCATAGTCGTAATCCCAAGACAGTTGGTTAGGGTCTTTGGGCAGAGATAAGGAGCCGCACCAATAATCGCGAGTCGATGACGTGTGGATCCCAAGCTTAGCACGCCAACTCAAGCATTTGGGTATTCTGGGGCGGTTGGAGCCAAGAGCCAACCCAGAAACCGCTTGAGCGTTCTGGCTACGTTGCTGACGTTGACCGACAAATTTCGGTTTCAACTCTGGGAATAACAACCAACACCTTTCCCGAAGGTGGCCAGATTTTAAACAATTTGAACAGACCAATTGAGAACTGTTGCGATCACCCTGGGAGCTTGCACCTGATGCAGTTTGGGTTGGTGCTATAGTCTTAGCAATAGTAGGTTGTAAAGAACCAGAATTCAAAGCCTGATTAGGACGGCTTCCAGATGTAAACTTATTCCCAGAGTAAGCTTTTAAAAAATCTGGCACGGACATATTCGCGTTTCGAATAACTTCACTGATCTGCTTGGCATTGTAACAATCCGCAGCATCATGTGACCCATTTGGATGAAATGGGCAGCTCTTTTTCGGCCGGTTTATTATAGACATTGCTGCACCAGGTCGGGATGCCGACCCTTGTACAGCCTTAGGTGCTGTGCCCACTCCGTCAGATGGAGCAGCCTCAACGCCATCTTTGTAAATCTCCATATTAGAGCAATGGTTAAAGAAACTGTCCAACGAAGTAAACTCCATATGAACAACATAAGGACGCATCTCTTTATTGAGATTTTGCTTAAAAATCTCTACCTTTTCTTCTAAGGAATAACTGTTGTCAATGTCCTAACTAATTTTGGTTGTCTTTCAAAGTACGACAAGAAAGGCTCATTTGGAGACTGCTTGGTCCGACGTAATTCCTCCATCAATCGCCTACTTTTACTGTGTGGGTGGTAATTTAAACGAAACTTGCTCACAAAATCAGAGTAAGAGAAGAAAGTTTGCGATTCAAACCAATCTGAAGTGTCTCTTCTAAGAGTAAGTGGGACCCAGGTCTTTAAAAACTCAAGATCCGATTGGGACTGAATTTTCCTGACTCGCTCTAGATCAGCTAAGTAGTTAACAGCAGAGAGCTTTGAATTAAAGCCAGAATATTCAGGTAGCTCTAAAGATTTGACCTTAACAGTTGGCATTACTAAATTTACACTAGCCCTTTGCAAAGTTAGAGGAATTGGGGCATCAGTATTTTCTTGTCTCTGGTTAAAGTTAGGATTAACATTGACAGGAAATAAAATTTGCTGACCCTGCTTTGTGAACTGGTTGAAACTAGGAGGAAATTGATAACTAGGTAACCTAGCTCTACCAGCATCAGTCAGTTGTAACTGTTTTATTGTTTCTTGCATGTAGCGCATTTCTTCCGCCATCCTAGCAATCTGCTCGGATTTGGCTGAACTAGCAATTGAACGACTCGAGCTGACGGAGTGGGGACTACCCAATAAATCGTCAAGCGGATTACTTAAAATAGCATTGGATTGTGTAACACCCTCAGACCTAGGTAAATGAAAATTTCCAAACTCAACCGCTGAAAAAGACATAAGGTTAGCTTGAGACTGTCCCAATTGATCCCTTCCTGAATCTTGACCAGCTTTAAAGCACGAGCCAATTTCCCTACAGCCCTCCTTATTATGGATAAAGTGAGGATCAGATTCAGAGGAAAGATCATCTGGAAACAATGACTGCTTACTAGGAAAAGCACTCCTATTTATACTCACACCAGTTGTTTTTGGTTTGGTTTCAGGGGAGTTCTTCTTCTTCGCAAACATCACCTCAGGGCTGGCTGTAGAATGTTCAGACTCCATTCGCTTGGGTGTATTAGTGAAACTTCCAGGACAGCACAGATTACCTTGAATGAATGAGGCTGGGGCCAAAAGATAGAGAGGAGGAGTCCAAGGAAGTCGAGACTCTTCATTTACAGGATTGGAACGTCGAACAGTCTTAGCTTGTCTAGGTCGTGCAGCTCTATTTGCCACGAATCTTTCGAAATTTTCCTTCACCTGCTCCTGTTCCAAAGTTGGTAAATCAAACCGCTGCGCCACAGATGACAAACGTTGCTGTGTGGAGGTCAGAAAATCCGGCGTCTCAAACAATTCTGTGTGGAAACTTAGGTTACCTTGAGCTTGGCCGGTCCGGAAAGACTCAAAATGGGCTGACTGAACTTCAGATCTTCCAGCTGTCGTTACCCTGGTAGATTTTCTAACTTCAGAGGCATAAAACTCCGGGGTCGTGTGCGTAGAATCAAACGAAACTGGTGGATCCGAGGAGGTATGGAGGTACAGTCTTGGAGTTGAAAAGAATTTTGAAATGGCTTTTGGCGATCTCGAATCCTCGTCAGTAGAAGTATCCACAGAACGGAAATAAGTTGGTTGCAAATCACTCTGCACAGTCGTCTGGTGAAGATCTGGTAACCCTCTTTGGCGATTAAACTCTCGATCTCTTTGGCGCTGGTGAGTCATACAAAGTTTGTATGGCGAATAGTGACTCATGATGATAACTGGGTTTTCCCTAACGAAGTTTGCTACAAGGGCCTGATCTGTAATAAGCTCCTGAATGACGAAATAAAATCGATTTTCATTATATTTGACTTTTGGCTACTTTTGACGAAATTCTTCCAACCATAATTAATTTAGCATTTTTTCTTTCTTACGTTTTGCCGAATGCACCAAAAATACTCCCTGTATCAACGGATAGTAATGATTAGCTGGTTGACACAGTGGATTAGCTTAAGTTAGGGACGAGACTGAGTCACAAGTTACCTTTACGCCATTTTGGTCCAGGTTTAATGATTTTTTCGGTGTTGATTGCTCGCCTGCCAACTGGTACAGCCTAAAAAGGTATGGTGGTGAATTGTGACTAAATGTCCCTAAATAAATAATCTAAATGGGGGAAGAAAAGATTCTAATGAAGTTGGCCGAAAATGGTTAACATGTGGAATGCTTGGGGTTGATGATTGGAATGCCATAAAAGGCTTCACTTAGTTACTACCCCTAAGTTTGTCGTTCAGGGCAGGTAACAATTGGCATGAGCATATGGGATACATCAAATATTGTTATATGAATAGAAACTAAAATACATCAGATTTAGACAATCAGTTGTAGTAACAGACAGTATTAAAGGCCAAAGATTATAATATGGTTCTTGCTGGGAAAGGGAGGACGGAATAGTTACAGCCGAGTGTCGCCAGGAGACGGCGCCGCAGGCAGAACGAGTACCAGAACCGCACCGACGCACCGGGACCAATGACCAAAGGGCGGGAGCCTCTCTTGGCAGCTCCAACCGACGTACCGATGCGAAGCCCCGTAACCAATCATGCTGAATACGACGAACCCTGTCGATACAACAAAAAGCACAGACTTTTACAACTAAATTTTAATATTTAAACTTAGACATCAAATTGGTGGCTTATAATGTCAAGTGGTAGTAAAGAGATAGTGATGATAAAAAGATAGCTTCACTAAGAACCAGAATTATTTTTTAAGGCATCGTAATGAAGTTGCATTTAAAAGCATGAAAGTAGCTCGTGAGTCGTAGGGCGATTTTAGCCAGGTTCATATTTAATTATTGTGTATAATAAGGTTTGGCCTTCAAGAACAAGGACAGGATCAGGTTTCCAGTCGTGCTAACTTATGACAGCAGTTGATATGGTTTTCCGAAGCAGACCCAGGGATTTATACAAGCAATTTATGCAGGAAAAAGAAAGACGGAAACGTTTACCCCAACCTACCAAGTCTTCTAGTGTTCTCTCAGAAACGAAAACTTCAACTGGCATTACTCGCCTGAAGGTGAGCAGGTTTATCACCCCCATTGTGAGAGCAGGGAAAGTAGGATGGGAGAGGGGAAGGCGGTGGTGGAGAAGAACCTCTTTTTTGCCAAAGCTGTAAATGCTTTACAGGAAAAGTATAAAAGGGTCGCGAGCTTGTTTCGAGATACCAAGTAGTGGCAACGAAGATAAATACAACCACCCGACAGTTCGAAGTCTGCTATTCAGTGCAATGAGATTAACAAGCCATTTGAATTAGGCTAAAGGATTGCTTTTCACAAGGGTCTGATACAGGCCCCCGCCTTTTTTTTGCTATGCATAAACGACATTGAACCAAAAAAAATGGTGATTGGTGATTATGGGTCGACTCCATAAATTGTCATCCTTGGCAAATTTTTTTTTAATTTAAAAACGCAATATTTCTACCTTCTAATGGGGGACGTTATCAGGCCCATAAGACATAGCGTAAAATGAGGGAGGTTTAACTCTTAACCAATACCATGTAGCCGTCTTTTTTTTCGACATTGGACAAGATATTCAAAATGTAATTCGTTTTGCTTATGATATCTGTATCTTAAATTTGGACTTTAACTACACCATAACAATAACAGAATGTTCGAAAGGTAGGATTTTGGTAAAATTCAGTAGTGGTGCTGGATTAATCAACTATATATTAGTGAAGAAAAAACGGTTCAGATGGATATAAAACCTGAAAGAAAGAAAAAACCGTTCAGGAACTTCTTATAATATTACATAAAAACAGAAGCAATCTCGACCAAATATCTTGGAATGATGAATAACGCCAAACTGAAACATGAACCGAATGCAATTATGGTCATAAGTAATTGTTTCACTTTCAGTTTTCATTAGGAGAAAATACCTTTGCAGCTGAAAATAGGCATTCCTTTATAGGGATAATTCCCATTATCTTGCTGCAAAGAGCATTTCCGTATTTTGAAAAGAGAAAGTGAAATAGTTATAGGTTTTTTTGTAGAGTGTTTTGTAATAAGTTTAATAAACATGCTTTGAAAGTTTTCAAAGCCACGTAAAAAGTTTCCATTAAACTAATCTTATATACTTCACTTGAAACTTTTCATTGTCAGAACACCAATCCCACGCTCAGTTTTCAGTTCACAAGTTCCATTTTTCCCATGCCCATTTTGCAATGTCACAAGTTCCATTTTACATTTTATTTTTTTTTATTTTCCAGAAATGAGGACCACCGATGTGGACCTGTTCACCTAATTTTTCCCTACCCCTCCAGGAAGACAAGGGATAGAGCCGGAGTCAGGCACGACGTCTTCATGTTCATCCTTCCTTGCCCCTGGTCAGTGAAGGCTGAAAGACAGCACTTCAATTCCCTCTGAAGGATCAATGGATAGGAGGCGTCCCTGAACGGCCAGTTGATCAGATAGGCATGGGTTCTCATCTGATGAGGCGTAAAGTACCCCAGCACTGGACGTAGGACCGATATGAACACATGTGGAGCGATACACAGGCCAAACGGCAGGATATCGAAATAGGGAAAAGTGCCTCTCGACACGAACCGTAAGAAATGACGATTCAACGGATGCAATGGAATTAGTAACTACGCATCTTCCAGATCGCTGTATACAGAGTCCCTCACCAAGGTTACAGTACACAACTAAAAGAATACAGTCACAACTCAAATTCCTGTTGATTGTTTTTGATGAAAGTATTTGCAAAAAAAAAAATCACTCAATAAAAAGTAGTTTCAACATCTATAAGTGTGAGTTACTCGGCAGAATTCTGCAGATGGTTTGCACATCGGTGAGTTGCAGATTAAAGCGAAATTTGTCAATCAGTTTTTGCTCATAGCTCTGTTATTTACAAGCCTATGTTGCTTAAGCATTAGACATAATAATATGTAGCAAATACAATTACCTATAACTTTCGTTTGAATTTTTTCCCTTAAAGTGCACATATTTGGCTGTACACTAAAAAAAACAGCAAAAAAGGGCGCCATTTTCCAAGATGGCGGCCGGAGCACAGCTTGGAAACATGGGACCTTTTAGTTTGTTGTTTAGTACCGCAAATATTACATTTCTGCCAAGGTTCATGTTTTTTGCAGTTCCTTCCGGGTACCCTCCGCCCCTTTTTATGGACTTTTAAATTTTCTAGCTTATTAATAAACCCAAAACTTTTCCAAACTGATCTTGACAATCTGTCAAAAAATCAGGCTTTTCAAGGCCTGGAAAAAGGCATTACGAAATTCCAGACTTTTCCACTATTCCAACTAATGTACGAACACTACAAGATGACAGGAGTTAAAATAATCTTTCCCCTATCCAAGTATAAACTACCACCACATTATATGTACAGAGCTCATCCATGCAACGTGTTGTAAATTAATAATGGTTTTTTTTTTAATATAGATGGCTACTAATATGTATAGTTGTGCCGCTCCCTAAATGAAGCTTCTCCAGTTATATTATTTGTTTTCTAGTACATTATCAGGCCAGTGCCAGTGCAGAGCTGATAGAAGGGGTAGCTGCCCATGGTATCGGAAGAGGAAAAAGCGTCGAATATACTGCACTCACCTACAATTACAAAAGAAAAAAACGTAAACGTGTGTTTGGCGAAACCTAAATACAATTATTGTAATCCGTCAAACACAGTTTTTTTTCTGCTGCCTGCCTACTTCGCCCTTTCAGATCAGATTCATGTGTTGTCAGTGTGTTGGGCTTTTCTGAGTACACCATGACTGGGTCATTTTTGGGTAGACTAGAAGGATAAACTAGAAGGATGGACTAGAAGGGCAGGAGGTTGGTTGGGGGTGTTCATTCTGCTGTGCTAAATAATTGGTCTACTAATCCCGGCATATGAGGCTAACGTCACTCAACTTCACCTGGCACTCACTGCCATTTTGCCGTGAGCCGCGCGCATATACACAAGCAACCTGAAACGACCCGAAGCTGAGGCACGAAAGCAGTTGGATCGAGGTTCGGCTCACGACCACCACAGTAAAGGCTATTCAAATCATCAAGAACGATCCGACGACCTATTTACTGCCTATCCGAGACAACAGACAGAAACAAGGGAAAACCCTGGAAAATCTGTGGCCCGAATGCACTGCATCAGGCAGCGAACCACATCATACAGCAATAAATGTTGTAACTAACGAAGTGCACAGTGGAGTCAACCGATAATGATGACAAGGAAGCAACAACAATGAACTCAAAAATTCCAGTGCATTTGACTACCTTGCTAACTTGACTCTTTTAAGCTATTGCTGCTAACTTGTTAAGGCATCTGCTACGATTAGCTTGAATTATTTTGGCTAAACTTTTAGCGATGGGTTGATAGAGAGTAATCATGGTGGTCTCAAGCATCGAAAGCCCACGCTGTTGACTTAGGTTCAATTCCTATTTTTGCAGTTTTTTTTATCATTATTGCTACTGTATTGTTGGTTTCGGTGTATGTTAGTGGAATGTTGACAACAACTTGGCTTGACCTTCATCACTTAAAATTATCCGTTTATAAAAAGTGCTGGTGTACAGCGATTTTATAAACGAATAATTATATTGTTAAGAAGATGCGAACCAAAACTGTTGGTAACTTTTTTGGTTATTCTAAAATTAGCAGTTCACATTGTTGGCTTGTCGTATACATCGAAGATTATCGGGTTTCAGGTAAATGGTTTTCCCTTGGTGTTGAGTTCGAAAGAGATCCGATATTGGAAAAGAGATGTGGATTTCCTTCTACATCCTCATTACGTCTATGAACCATGCTGCAGCCGACCACATTCATGCTATCAGTATGAAGCTTACGCGTTATACTAACTGGATTATTTGGTCGGAAAGAAACACGTAAAATGTTCCAGTTCTCACACAGCCAACTCAAACTAAAAGTATGGCAAACTAGAGTAGCTCCAGTTTGTGCATTACAAGGCGTTGAATGAAAACCAAAGCTCCTAACCTACGAACACATAAAGTTTTACAAAATTGTACTCGAAGAGGAATAACCTCTTCTAGTACGATTTTGTTTAACTTTATATGTTCATTTTTTTTCAGGCGTAATTATATTCAACTTTATGTTTATTTATTACATAACTTATTCACGCGAAGTGATATGTAGGGGTTTTCTTATTTTGTTTTTCGTCGGTGGGGCAGACGAGGCAGGGACTATTTACATTCACTGTCGTTTCAGTTTACGTTATTATAATTTTAACCTGAACAATGCTTTATTATAGGATTAACAATACATTATTATTAATAATGGTAGATTTGTTGGGCTCACCTGCTCCCATTGACGAGCGGCAGAAAGTCTTGATTCGTGCTACCTAAAAGTAGAAACCAAGCAATCCAAATACATTTCTGACTGGTGTTCTGTTAAAAATTATGGCATATGCGTTTTGTTTAGATCGCACGCTGCGTTTATGACGTCACTTCCTCCAGCATGACCGCAACCTCCTTGCAACATGGCCGCCATTTGCGTACGCCCGTGGCCTGAACCGGATGTTAGTTTGTAGCTCGGAAAGAAGTGTTAATGGCGCTTCTTCTTCTACTAAATATCGTTCATTATTTTGTACCAACGGGAACCTGTCGACAAGTGACAACTTCCCATCTTGAAAGCATGCGCGGCTTGTGGAACAAATAACACTTGAGACATCTTCGCTACCCTTATGCTGGCAGTGTTAGATTACCAGCAGACATTGTTGGTGACATGACAGTGTTACTTCTAAAACGTTATTGCTGACAAAACATCTGGTGAGTGTGCAGGATGGCCCGAAAAAAAAAGCGCAATCTGACAGTTTTTGCAATCCTAATCTGAAATCTAAGTTTAAAAAAAAATACAAATAGGGACCACTTTTATGGATCCAAAATTTAATTCCTATTCGGAAAAAGTGTGTCCCGTTTTCAATTTTGTTTTAAAAAGAACTTTAAAAAGTCATTTCAACTTTTGTCGGTGTAGCTATGATGCACTGTATTAAGTAGCCTAGTGCATCTTGGCTACACCAAACGAAAGTTGAAATCTTTTGTAATTTTTTTTTCAAAAATTTCCAAACGTAAGATCCACTATTTCGGAATCAGAATTGAATTTTCGTTCCTATTAGTACTTTTGTTTTTCAAAAACTGCTGTTCACAAGTGACGCACCCACCAATAGGTTATAGAAGGGCATAGTCACACTGACGTTTTACGTGCCACATACGAGAATCAGAGCTGTGTTCAACCAAGCATTATTTTCATCAAACAAAAGCAATTTCACATCAATTTTTGCACATTGCCTATTTTTCATGTTATAAATACGGTCATGTAGATGCTTATCAGTTTTAGTGTTAATTCTAATCTACCCAAAACCAAAACTGGTAAGAGAAGCCACCAAGTTTACAAAAATGGTCGGCCTTTCAAAGTAGTGATATTATTCAGCCAGGAAAAGGCCGCAAAGGTTAATCCTATTCGCCAAGTTAATCACACCTACTAATAGTTCCAACGTTAAATGAAAACTAGAAGATTGCTACTAGCGGTAGCAATCCTCAAGTTTTCATTTAACGTCCAGAGTATTATTCGGTGCGATTAACTTGGCTAATAGGATTAACCTTAGCGGCCTTTCCCTGGTTGAATGATATCACTACTTTGAAAGGCCGACCTTTTTTGTAAACTTGGCGGCTTCTCGTACCAGTTTTGGTTTTGGGTGGATATCACGACTTTCATAGGCCTGTGAATGTAGAAAAAATACCATGGTGTAATTGTCACCCCTGCCTTTTTTGTCTGGAGGTATTTTATTGTATGAATGTTCTCATTCATAATTTTCACATTTGCTATTGTCATTTCAAATAAATTAATAACAAGCGTTACAGTATGGTAATTGCAAGGACGTAATCAATTCCTATGGAATAAAAGATACCCTGTGTCTTATTGAACCAGTAATGAGAAATTTATTCAGGTCGTGGAGCAGATAATTCATTTTGAATTCGCGTACCGTAAAAAAAAAACGATTTGGATTTGGTGGGGAAAAAAAACGACCAAACCTTTGCAATAAAAGATATTCCGTCTCCTAGTGAACCATAATTTGATTTTATTGCGGCCCCAGCCTGTCGCTATGCGCCCCAAAACTTAAAAGGCAAACTTAAACTACTCACAAGAACACCAACCACGACAACACTGCTACAACAACCACTCTTGCCTACTCTCAACCACCTTAGGAATATACTAACCGTACAATCTACAATGCACCGCACACACAACCTGCTATGCACCGCACACACAATCTACAAAGCATTGCACGCTCTGTTACTCCGCCACACTGACGCACCGTCGCACTGACAAACCGATGGGCCCACCTTCTCTACCCCATTTAGTGAATCACGTTTTTGCAACAACAATAAATTCGGACAATTACGTACAGAAACGATAAGCGTGTAATACTTAACCATGTTATAATCTACTGTTGGATGACAATACAAATAATGGTTACAACAATAATTTTGCACGTACGAGCCACTTCAGGACCACGTGCTTCTAGCTACAACCCCCATTTTAGAAATAGGCACTTCCCCCTTATGACGCTTTACCTGTCTGCCGAAATTTAGATCTGGCAACTTTCCCTAATCAGCTGTAGACGTGTCATTATACCCTATGAGAATTAACATGGGAGCCTCCGTACTAGTTACTAGTTGCTAGTTACTAGTTACTAGTCACTAGTTACTAGTTACCAGTAACACAAATCAACGTTATTGAGGACACTTTCTCTCCATGAAGGACACGTTCCCACATTTTCGTGTTGAGTTTTTCTTTGTTACTGGACCCAAGACACTTGTTTCAAACTATTTTCAAAGATTTCTACCGCTTGGGGAATTTACACCAGTATGCTGAAATCACGTATAAGTCGGTTTCAGTTAAAAGGCGTACACCCAAAACCAAAACTGGTAAGAGAAGCCGCCAAGTTTACAAAAAGGGTCGGCCTTTCAAAGTAGTGATATCATTCAACCAGGGAAAGGCCTCCAAAGTTAATCCTATTAGCCAAGTTAATCGCACCGAATAATACTTTGGATGTTAAATGAAAACTTGAAGATTGCTACCGCTAGTAGAAATCTTCTAGTTTTTATTTAACCTTCGAACTATTAGTAGGTGCGATTAACTTGCTAATAGGATTAACCTTGGCGGCCTTTCCCTGATTGAAGGATATCACTACTTTGAAAGGCCGACCCTTTTTGTAAACTTGGCGGCTTCTCTTACCAGTTTTGGTTTTGGATGGATATCACGACTTTCATAGGCCTGTGAATGTAGAAAAAATCCCACGATGTAATTGTCACCCCTCCCTTTTTTGTCTGGCGGTATTTTATTGTATGAATATTCTCATTCATAATTTTCACATTTGCTATTGTCATTCCAAATAAATTAATAACAAGCGTAACAGTATGGTAATTGCAAGGACCTAATCAATTCCTATGGAATAAAAGATACCCTGTGTCTTATTGGACCAGTAATGAGAACTTTATTCGGGTCGTGGGGCAAATAATTCATTTTGAATTCGCGTACCGAAAAAAAAAAAAGATTTGGATTTAATGGAAAAAAAAATAACAAACTTTTGCAATAAAAGATACTCCGTCTCTTAGTGAACCACAACAAAAGTGTTTTAACGAGCGTTAACCACTCCTTAGTGAACCACCTATTTGCAAGACCAATGAATTCTGACAATTAGGTACTGAAACGATACGCGTGTAACACTTAAGCATGTTATAATCTACTGTTGGATCACAATACAAATAATGGTTACAACAATAATTGTGCACTTACGAGCCACTTCAGGACCACGTGCTTCTAGCTGCAACCCCCATTTAAAAAAAAGGCACTTCCCCATATGACGCTTTACCTGTCTGCCGAAATTTAAATCTGGCAACTTTCCCCAATGAGCTGTAGACGTGTCGTTATACCCTATGAGAATTAACATGGGAGCCTGCGGACTAGTTACTAGTTACTAGTCACCAGTAACACAAATCAACGTTATTGAGGACACTTTCTCTCCATGAAGGACACGTTCCCACATTTTCGTGTTGAGTTTTTCTTTGTTACTGGACCCAAGACACCTGATTCAAACGATTTGCAAAGATTTCTACTGCATGGGGAATTTATACCAGTATGGTGAAATCACGTACAAGTTGGTTTCAGTTAAAAGACACAGTCTGCTAGTGAGCCGCCATTGTTACACTCTAACAATTAGGCTCTAACAATTAAGCTCCAACAACAATAAAACGTCTACTTGGCGGCGACACACTAGCGTGTGTCTAGATATCTGACAATAATTACACTCTAACAATTACGCTCTAACAATTTGTTTAATTGGAGTAGTAATAAACCTGGCGCGGTGCTCCTACAACAATAAAACGTCTACTTGGCGGCAACACACTAGCGTGTGTCTAGATAACAAGTTTAAGCCAATTCTTGGTTACCTTCTGTAAACTCCTAGAGAGTTTACGACGAGTGTAGCCAAATCCTAGTCAGTAATAGTAATAATAACTTTATTCACAAAACTTTCCATGTAGCAGCAATTGACGCAAAATGTGAGCAACTAGCTACATTGCAGTATTGTACACTTGCTGAGTGTTACCAAGAAGACGTAGAAAAGAACCGTGAAGTCTCGTATGGTTGCTGCATTGGTTATATTAGTCCATCAATGGTCTTCAAATTTTGATTGCAAGGCGATATGCCCACGCTTTTAGGTGTCGTTTTATGTTTTTATATCCTTTAGTTGTACATTAATTTTCCTAAAGAATGATTACAAGTGTTGTTGTGTTCAGCATTTACATGTAATTTTCCTATTTTAGAGTAAATTTGCTCGAATCGCCTTGCCCAATTTTATTGATTTACGTACCTCAATCCACAAAATGCATAGAATGTTTGTGGACATTTCTAATTTTCCATATGCATTCTATGCAATATTTCTGATTGGGACAGTGCTTCAGAAGTTATCACGGAGACAGAGCAAGAAAGAGCCAATGTGGCAAAGAGGCCTGACAGCTAGCACGACTGACTCACGTGTCATTGGTTACATGCCTTGACCACCTCCTCTGGCATTTTTTAGTAGCAATGGACCCTGTGATGCCTCATGCTCTTATCGTCTGTGGTATATAAAATATTCTAGGAATTTCTGATTGGTATTGCTATCATAATTGTTTCACTTGCCCTTCTAGTGACGTTGCTTTGACTGGGAAAATTTCAAACCTTTAAGTCAGTATACACCATCACAGGAAGAGAAGTTGCTTTGCGTTACTAACAGTAAGAATAAGTCACGTCAAAGCAAAACTGTCTTTTTTTATACGTGATTTTATTACTTTACCATTTTAGGAGGCAGTTCGCCCAATCCCTGCTAATATAATTTCTTCCAATAAATCTTGGTTTGAATTTCCATTTCTGTTAAACAATCATTTCTTCAATACAGGGCTTTATTAGCTTTTATAAATAAAGCTTGTTTATTACAGTAAAATAAATCTTCTATTATTATTACAAGTCAATATTTTGTCATGAGTTCATTTTATTAATTAATTAACCTTTCATTGGAAACCAAAGTCAAATATTTGCCCTTTACAGGAAAGGTTACGGAAAATAAGAATCAAACCGAATGACACCACTACTGGGCCATAACATTGTTTTCTCCACCTAAACCTTTCCACTAAAGAGCTGCTTAAATTTTTTTGTAAGTTTTGATAAGTGGGTCTTTGCAGGAACCTCACAAGGGATCTCATGGTAGTATCCTCTGCTTCCTGCAGTTGCTTGAATAGTATCGTGGTATTTTTTGAAAATTGGTCCATTCAGAGGAAGACTGTACAGATCTGCAGCAATAATACTGATATCGTCTGCTGTAATAGGATCTGCAAGAGTAGAAACATTTGGATCAGCAGACCTTAATATTTCAACTTCTTTCTTGTGGGCCCTCAACATGCTGTCGTAACTCTTTAAGGTATCTCCATTACCTCCAAGAGCAATTTTTGATTTTTCCTGGTCTATGAGATGAAGTAGATATTCTTCTATTGTGTCGTTAAGGGGTTGAATTGCGTTACCCATAAGGTAAGAACCGAATTTTGAACTCGCTGTGATTACATACTCTTTCTCAGCTGTTTGTTCAGTAATGGTGCTTCTTAATTTTTGTATTACGGCTTCCACTACAGTGGCAGTATCGACCTTTCCATTAATAAGTTGTAAAGTTGACTCGTCAATTGTTTGTTTCGGAACCTGTACATTCTCGTAAGTGACGTGCATGTGACTTTCCCACGAGCATGAACATATTTGGCAATTGTCTGTATCGTTCATTGCCCAGCAACTTCGAAGGGCTGGGCATGGAATCAACTCCACACTTACGCCTGTTAGGTAGCAATGAGCATGGCATTCCTTGTAATCTACCTTTTGACGATCACCAACGGGGTAAAGTTTGATGCAAGCTGTAGAAGTGCAGACAGTTCTCGGATATGGTAATACTGTAGGCTCAAGATCAATGTACGGAATGTAGAGTCGCTCAAGCAGGTCTTCCTCGTCGAGTTTTGATTTTTCTAGCTCCTCTTCTTTCTCCTTTAGGACAGCTATGTTGTCATCAATATTTTTGGCTATTTGGGCCAAAGGTTCAGTCAACTCATTAATGATCTGTCGAGCTTCGTTCACTGTTAGAGTACTCTTTGTTTTATGAGGTTGTAATCCCTCAATATGTTCAATGAGTCGAGTGGTCTCCTCCACGGACCTTTCCCAGCTTTTCGAGTACAGATTTTGTGTATCATCATCAAATTCCAGGCCTTGTCTGATTGCAGCTAAGAAACGAATTGATTCATTGTCAACACAGTATATGGTTTCTTTCGAGAGTTCAATAGAGACTTCATTCTCCTCTAAAAGCTTTCTCAATGCAGGCAATGTTTCTCCGGGTCGGTACAGTGTGCCTCGTGCATTTGTAAAGCAGAATACAATATTCTTTGCAGCATCTTTGTGCAAATGACTCAACAATTCTTTGACGCAGAATTGAAACATTACTGTCAGTCGAGCACTGTTGGGCTTCAACAAAATACAAATTCCGTGGATTTGATCTACATTCCTGAGGTGATCTACTATCTTTCGAAAGTTCTCCCTATCGTATGATATTCCGCGAGTATCACCAATTCCTGGCGTGTCAATAAGACGTATAACATGATTACCATACTGAAAACGATACGTTTTAGGTGCTTGTGTAGCTGACTGCCCAACAACACAATTCTCATTGTCACATTCTCCTGTGGAAACGGTTATTTCGTCATAATTTGCATCGGTCATTGTAAAGGATGTAGGTATTAAGTTAACATCATCATCGTCTTCTTCAGCCTCTGCCAATGTAGCATAATTCAAAAAGTTGACAAATCCATTGATCCATGTGGATTTCCCAACTCCGGTCTCCCCGAGAATTAAAATATTAATTTCGCTATTGTGTAACTGACTGTTAACATTTGATGCCATTCTAAGATTGCTGTCTAAGATTGCTTGAAAGTTTTGTATCAGTTGGTGAATTGCTTCCCACAGTCTCTGTTTCAGCTGAACTTTCAATTCTGAAACGTAGAATAATTGATGAAGGTTAGTGTATAGCAACGAAACAATGTTCAAACGCTTACAAAATGTAATATGCCCACGACAAACTAACAAATAGGTAAAATGATACAAATTTGACCCATTAAAAGTCAGATTTAGACACAGAACAACAAATGAAATATGTACAGCACATTAGTTGCAAGTATTTAGCACCAGGCGACAACAGAGAGATAAAAAAAATGCAAATATATGCTTTAACGGCGTATTTATGTAATGACACGTCTTTGCATTCTCGCATCTATAATTTAAGCACGATAGCAAAGTTATCGTCGCCATGGTGACAATGCTACCTGGATATTCTGTTGGATTAGCAATCATTGCCATCATTTTGGGTAAATGCTTGTAGTCGTATAATCCGTGATTAAACGTTATTATCATTCATTATACGACTGATATTATAACAGGGCAGGCGTGTTAGCTCCGCTTGCTTGCAAAGAAAACAGTCAATAATTTGTGTTCAGAAGAACTGGGAATATTGTTTCGTCAGAAGGATTGTTTATCGAATAAAGAATTCCATCTGATGAAACAATTTTCCCAATCAATATTGTGTCTGCTTTCATTGCGAGCCGTTGAGCTAAAACTGCCGCCATGTTGGAATTTCGGAAGCTTTCTAGCTTCTAGATGCGAGAGTGCGAAGCGAGAACGTTGAGTAAATACCCCCTAATGTTGATGAGCCGTTTAGCCCATTCACACTATAATTAAAAAGACACAAATAGTTACTTGCTGCTGCAAGTTTTCAGAAGAAAATAAAGTTTTTCGTAGCCATTGAACAATGAAGCAGCACATAAGGCAAAAGGCGCAAACAGCCTACACAGCATAACAGGAAATTGTCAAACCGGAAGTAAACAAACTTTGTTAGTATGGTTCGTTTAATTGCAGTTCTGTCATGTGCCTCTTGCTTAACAAGCTACTTGATGGTGGTTTGGCAAAAGATAATTAAATGTTTTTATTTCATTTAAATTTTTACTTTCAAAACTTACCAAACTTTGCTTATTCTGTCGTTTTATTTCAGTTTGAATGGGCTAAATGGCAAAAATGGTAACCCGAAGTAATATATTTTATTTAAATACGTTGGCTGTTGTTACAATGTCGTCTATTTCTGTGCTAAATTATAATCATACGACAGCATTCCTGTCTTCACACAATTAGCACAACTACTGAATCATACTGTCGGGTCTGTGGTTGCTGGTACTAACACAGCACTAGTACTAATGCTGCTTTGACGTCATGCACAGCTAATTATATTCTTGAAAAGTCCTAAATTAATAAATTCACAAATTTTAAGGCAAGTAATTTTTCCTAGTCAGAGTGAGGCGATGAATTCTGCCTCTGCAACGTCTTCCAGCAGGGCAGGGTGTCCAACAGACTCTTCCTCTGCTATAATTTCGTCTTGTGTAGTTTGAGTGAAACAGCAAATCGCAATAAATATTGATGCCAACTTTGCGGTTTGCTCTAAGGTAACGTTTCCAGCAATTGCCGAAATTAGTATCCGTGTTTAAAGTAAAGGGGGTGGGGGAGCATGTAGCCATAAAATCGGTATTTGCATCTGTTGTCCAATCACGTACTTTATTATTGAACAGTCTTAAGTGTTAAGCCGTGATTTAGTACAAGAATTTTCATGGGCCATTGTTTTACCAACTTTGAGTTGGAAATAATTGCTTCTCGTTCTTCTGAGTTAAAAAATTTTTTTAAGCAATGTAGGGTACTTCCATTTTTGAAGAATTTGTACTCTACGAGTAATGAAGCGAGAATTGATACTGACTATTTAAATTTTAATGCCCTTTACGGCGAAGGAAAGCCCAGCTGAAACAATACTCAACAATGTAAAAACCCATTGTTGCCGGGAAAGCCCGCACTTTCATCTGAAGGCGGGAAAAGTGCGGGCATTCCCTAGGGAATGCCCGGGTTTTTAAAACCGCTTATTTTAACAAAACAAAACAAAAAACACGTTTGAAGTAGCAAAGCACTACATTACAATGCCTTTACATTTACAAAAGATTACGTAATGATTGTAAAATGGTTACAGTTTTTAATAACCAAATGTTTGACCGGGTTTTCATTTGTAACTCCGGCCTGATACATTTGCTACGACGTCCAAAATACCGATGATATTTGCTTGCATACCACGGCTACTTTTCTTGGCCAGTTGTTTGCACAATGAGCTGCTCTTCTACGTCGGGTCGATACAAAGTTGTTGCTGACAAGAATGTTGTGATGGCTTAATTAGCCATCCAACTTAGCAATTGGCATCTGTTGCAACATTTTTGATGATGTTGCCCGGAACATTTTTACCCACGGGGCGGTTGTAATACAAAATCTTATTACTGTATTTCTTTTTGGGGCAAAAAATACACAACCTCAGTATTTGCATGTTCGGGCCAATAATTTTGATACAGTCTGTGCACGTTGCCAGGACAACGAGAAGGATTGTCGGGAAGAGAAAATGCCTTGACTCTCTTCGGTTGCACTTTTATATGTTTTAAATAAATAAGCACAAATTCATGTAAATTATACAAAGGAAAGAGGAAAACAAGCCAAACAGCAAAAATAATACACTAGAATTAACGTAGTACAGTGAACCACCTTTGGAGTGGCATGACCCGGATCGAAACTAGCAACCTAATTCGTCCCTAGATCACATAGCTGTTCGGCTTGTTTTTTTCTTTCCCTTTATATGGTTTAATCCACATTGATTATTTTTGAAACGTTTAATATGTATTCAAGGTATTCTCGCCCATTTTCATTTGACCTGCCAAAAGTTTGTTGTCTTTGTGTTAAAGTTCTGTCCTGATTTTTGCCACGCAACGCACAAACATGCACATCGAAAAGCACAAACACGGAATACAATAAGGCATTTTGATCATCAGTAGCCTACCAATTTTAGTTTCACGCAACACGTTTAACTATTTTCGAATCTTTACTAATAATGTAAAACAATGGCCCGTTATTTCAACAACGTAACAATGCCACGTTCTTTCAAAGCATAGAACGTCTGCCAACAATAGCCGACAATGGGAACGAGCTCTTCGCCGTAATGGGCATTAAGTCGAATAATGACCGAAAACCTTGTGCATTCCTAAACAATAGCCCTCGGGACGCAGCGCGCCCTCGGGCATTGTTTAGGAATGCCCGCGGTTTTCGGTCATTATCCTTTACTGAAGACCTTGTCCTTTGATAAGGCATATGAAATGGCACTGGCTTACGAATCTGCTGAGCTTAATGTTCAAGGCATTAAAGCTGGGTCTTCAAACAGCAATAGTTGTAGAGTAAAGAATGAAGGAGCCTCGTTCTTTAATAAGTCCACCAGTAGCCGAACTCCCTTTTCCCCTTCCTGATGACGTAATTATGAACGCCCCTCCCTGTAAACTGGGTTTCAGACAATGAAGAGTTTGAAAGTTTTCGTGATTGTTTTCCTGAATGTTTTCGTTCCATTGGTGCAGAAACTTTGGCCACATTAGGGCTAAATATAAGTATAAGGATTACACTTGTAAAAAAGGTATAAGCAAAGTAAGGCTTCTAATGAGAGCATTACCTTAGACAAAGTAAAGATTATACTTTAATCATCATATTTTTTCAGGGCATAAATGTGATGTCAGGGGGTAGTTTTCTGGTGCAAACACTGCACGTACTAATGGGAACCTTTTCGTTATCATGGCATAGCTGCGCGTCATGCATAGCTAATTAAGAAGAACGTTACACGGGATGTAGGCTGTCGCTAGCTAATTTCAACTACCGACAGTCTTTTTTCCCCCGCCCGTATGGGGACGTGTAGTTTAACATCTACTTTTAATGTAGCAAAGTCAACGTATTATACATGCACTATGATATTGTCAACTTATGTTTCATTGAGATGACGCTTTATATCTATACCAACGATCTATGATCAATATTTCATCTCCCAGACGACTGAAACATCTACCCACGTCTAATAAAAAATTTCCGAACAGCAGTATAAGGCACAGTTGTCTGAAAACAATTTTACACAATATATGTTTTCAACCAATATCCAGTTAAAAAAATTCCACTTAAAATATTACTGTACTAATTTAAGCTCTTTACTAGGGATCAGTCATGGCAACACGCGTAAAAAACTGAGTAAATTATGTTTCGAATTTACACAATGTACAATTAGACAATGCAAAACGTACAGTAGGTAATAGAGATATACAATGACATTTGAAACATGTGCACAGCCAGCCAGGCGGTCACATTTAAAACATGTGTACAACACATCAGACGGACAACTTATAGCAGTTTAATTATTGTGGTGCACCTCATGGGTACGTACAGTATAGGAGGAATTTGTATGTCGTGGTGTTGTGCTGATGTTCATTTCAAAGCGTGCACTTGCTTTTGTTTTTACTATTGGAAGCAGCAAAGGCGAAGACGTCTATTTACTTGCAAAAAACGTACGGCAATAAGTTCTACAATCTACATCAGAATTTTGAACTACATGTGAATTGTATTACGTGCGTATATGATGTATTGTTTCGATATTGTTAAGCAATTATTCATATTAACCTTTCGTTGCCTTAACTGCAAAACCTCGTAACATATCGTAAATTTCTCTGCGAGCAGAAAGGTCTTGTCATCGGAGGAGACTAAACCTCATAACTAAAATCTTGTTTAAAATAGTATGTTTCACGTAACTTAAAAGCTTATTGGGCCCAAACTGTAATAACACACATACTGTGAACAAAGCCGAAAATCCAATTTAATTCTTCAAATGCTCCACCGATAGTTATTCAGATAAACATCACCACGATTCATTGGGGCAAAAATTGTAGTTTATTAATAATCAAAAATCGAACGTTTAATGTAGAGTAAGGGTTTAAAAGTCGAACCTTAGAAAGAATATAGATAAGATTTGACAGTAAGGGTCTAGATGTAAAATTTAGTCAGTAAGAGGCTGGTTAGCATATTATACCTTCACCACCCGGTAGTCAGCTTCCCTCTAAGAATAATAGTAATAAAAACATTTTGACAAAAACTGTAAGGCACGATATAAAGAACCGCGTGGTGATCCTATGGTAGTGAAGTGTTCGCTTTCCTGCTTTGATTTAGGTTAAAAAGATTTCATTTTTATGGATTGATAACATTACAGCGTATTCGCAGCAGTAATACTATTGGTTGTCGTCAATTGCCTCATCTGTGAAATTCATAAAAAAAATTCGTCAACAATTCTAAAGTATCAAAAGGTCAAATGACAAACTTTACACCAAAATTATGTTCCTATGTTAAATAAATGCGAAAAACCTGCCACAAAACTGTAGACACACACACGTTCCGTTCGAATGGCCAGAATGAGATTTACAATGTAGGATTTACAAACTGGTCCTATAAAATAATTAAGCAGATTACCGGGTAGGGATGTCATGCCACAATCATCGTTTTGACGAAATTTGATGTCTGGTCTCTTACTGTCAAAGTTTGTCTGTGTTCCTTCAGTCTAGGTTCGATCTTTTTTACACCTTTACTTTTAACATTTAACGTTCTGAGAAGACTATTGCAACGACTTTGTCCGTCCGTCCGTCCGTCGGTTTTTTCAACTTCGCAACGGTACCAGATAGAGACGACCACTGTTTACAACGTTAGATTCAGTGTCAAAAGTTAGTTATATAACATGGCAAATTAAAACGTCCTTACCTCCTTATAGCTAATAGACTTATTCGGCGTAACTAACTTAAATAATAACATTTCATCGTCGAATTGAAATCCTAAGGATTTGTGTTAACGCAGCCGTAAAAATCAAAAACAGCTTCGTTTAAAATAGTCTTGTCGCATTGTTGCATGAATGAATAGACTTACGTTAGAACCAAATTCTCCATTAGGCCTATCCGCTACTTACGAAACTAAAACTGCCGTTAAAAAAATTAGGCCTAGAAAATGAAAATTAGGTCTAAAATCACGTTACCATAGCAATGTGAAGTTGTCAATATAGGCTACGTTGCGCATTATGTTGTACCACTGTAACTGTGTGCCCGGAGGCATACCGTGTTGCAAAAATGAATAGGCTTACTGTATACAATACAAATCTCCGTCAGTTGCTACTTACGAAAGGAAAGTTGTAAATTAGGCCAAAACGCTGACAATTACGCCTAAAATGTAAGATAAGCTTGAAAGCTAACATATTTTTAACAGGCAATTATGATGGTTACTGCTTTTAGATTATGTAACAGAGATAGCTGTTGTAATGCGTGATAGAGAAGTGTGCGTCGCTATTGGTAGTGGTAGAACTGTACAGAAGACCGGATGCGACTAGGTAGTCGCTGTAGCCGCTTGTTGTTTATTAATCCGCGTCCCTTTTAGAATTGTTGCTAAAATATAAATCAATGCAATTGACAGTGCTGCATATAACCAGAAGAAGAATGCAAAATTCACCCAAGCCAGGGAAGAATGTACGTCCTTTTCGTCCTTTTTTTTTTTAATATTTTTTACATTAAAAATATTTCACGGTTTTAATTTAAATATTTACATGTTTTAAAGTATGTATTTTTTTTTTTACTTTTAATTATTAATTATTTTTTGTCATTTTGCTTTTTTCAATTCTTATTTTCTTCCTCAATTTTTATATGTTAATACTTTTGATTTCAATTTTTTTTGTTTTTAAAATAAAATATCAACTATTGAATTTAACTTTTTGGTCACGCAATATCAATATGGTAACGCTATTTCAGCCTAATAACGGCCGTGGGCCATTCCTAATTTTAATTCATTGCAATATTTCGTCTACATTCTAAATTTGAAAGAATTTGGATGATAAAAGCGTCACTTCAAAATAGTCACCAAATAGCAAGGAGGCACCCATAATAGATTAATAGCAACGATGGCGCATTCATTGTTTCAGTATGTATCAGCTGTTTCCTCTACGTTCTAAATTTGAAGGACATCGAACAATAAGAAGCATAATTTCAAAATGTCCACCAGATTTCAAGATGGCGACTATCACAGAATAATTGTGCGACGAAGGCATCTTCTTTATTTCAACTGGTATAAACTATTTCGTCTACGTTTCAAATTTGAAAGAAATCGGACGATAAAAATAATCACTTTAAAATGGCTACCCATTTAAAGATGCCGTATATTGCAGATATAGCGACGAGGGTACATTCATTGGTTCACTGGTATCAGCTATTTTGTCTGCGTTATGAATCTGAAGGATATCGGACCATAATAAGTATAATTTCTAGTTGACCGCCTGATTCAAGATGGCACCAATATCGCATTCATTTTAATTTTATTTTCATTAGCTATTTCGTCGATAAGCATAATTTTAAAGGAATCGGAGTTTTCCAACTGGCAGACGTTATAATCAGCTTACAACCATAGTACATTTTGCAAGATATTGTTACATTGACATCTACAACGAACAGTTTGAACCAAAACATGACGATTCTTTCCTGGATTGAACATTGGGAACTGCTCCTGCATAAAACGATACCTTTAGTACTAATACGGATTAAAACTTACACATAGGATTTGTCAGGGTACGAAAGAGTATCCAGGAATCTAACAGGAATATAACATACACCGACATTGCCTTTGAATACTATTATTTACCTTAGGACAATTTGGTATTTACTCTTAAAACACTTTTTTTTTAATCTGTAAAATACCATTGCTTCACTTGGCACGTGATGGCTTTTATTTCTAAATAATTGTTTCATTCAGATAGCACATGCCACATAAGAAGCTCTGATTTAGTCCTATACCCATGATTTAAGGTGGTGTAGTTTAGTTTGACGTGTAGAAATGATGGAGCAAATGGACTTTCCCAGAAAAAAAAGAGAAAAAAACAAGAACAAGTAGTTGTCTATTTTGAACCTGTCTGGTTCTCTGAATCTAGCTTGATCGAATTTCAAAATTTTTATTTTAGTGGAGAGTCCTTCATTGCTCGAGGCTAGTTATCATTTTTAAATACAAAAATTCATGTATGAGCTATGAGCTCTCAATTGAGCTTTTAACACAGACACCCAATGCTAACCCTTTCTAATCCTCTCTATTGCCAGCAGTAGCGGGTGCAGGGTGAATTTTTTTTGTGGGGAATAGATTTTTAAGAGGTGCGCGAGATTGGTTTGGGGGGGGGTAGAAAGAAGCACATTTTCCAAATCCGTTGATGGTGACACATTTTTAGACAGTGAGAGAATTCCTGGGATTTGCTGCGAAGCATTGCACCTGTCGTGTTTCTCATAAAGTGAAGT
>JAHWFP010183280.1:0-13637 GCA_023313725.1 Lithobius niger | reverse complement strand
CACCCCGCACGTTACGCCACTGGTCCCACCAAATTACCCCCCGTGGTTTAATTTAATTTACGGAAGAACCCGCATCCAAACGGTTCATTCTTGGACTAACCAACCTACGGACTCACGGAAGGACAGTAGGTCCATCAATGCAGTATTCCTCCCCCCCCCCCCCTGAAAAAAAATGTATTTCAAACGGAATACTTATGACGAATATAAAATATGAGATGTTTCATTTTAGGGTAGCAATTAATAACGCATTAACAAGAGAATAGGAATATTTTTAAACTGGCAAGACGTAATGCGTTCCGCACTGTCCCTCTCCCCGCCCCACTCTCCCTCTCCCCTCCGACCCTCTCCAAAAATCAATAATAACAATAATAAAAGATGCAGACAGAAATAACTGCAGAACTCCGCCTTTAATTTCTCTGGGAAAAAGTGATGTAGGGTTAACTAAAGTTCTGACTACAGGCTTTGCCTTCGTCCAGAATATTACATATGTCCGCTACCAATAAGGCGGAAGTAAATCTCGAAATGTATATCAAGATAACCAACAATTATTTTGAATTCGTTCCTCAATTTTCTGTTTGTTCGTAATGACTACCTCTCCTCATTGTCTTGATGGCGTAACAAAACTGATACTTTACAGTGGTTGAAGTTGCTGATAAGATAATTACATGTTTGTGCGTTTGACTCTCCGATTATTTACCCGGATAGCATAAATCATGTTATCTGAGTAAATGTTTGTACAGCTCCCAGTATGCTTATCATTTGCCTTGATAAAAATTTTGCTGACTTCACTGCACTTTGATTGCGCTGCTTATCTACTTCAAAATGAAGCATCCTATTTAATTTGTATTAGCTCAGTAATTATTATTATTATTTTTAGATAAAGTTACTTGAGCCTTAGACCATATGAAGCAAACTATTTGTGCAGCTGAACTGGTACAACTTGAACCTTAACGTTACCAAATGTTTTAGAAAACGAAGGAGTTGTAGTAAATGAAGGGGTAAATCCGGGGATTCGAACTGCGAAACCTAGCGTCCATAATAAGTCAGAATAGACACAATACACACTGAAGAAGTTTGGTAGTCTCTCTTCCTACCCTGGCCAACACCCTAGCCGGGACTTCGTCAGTGTCCCCTTTCCACTCAGCAATCAGATTAACTTCTTCAGTCAACAAAGCCCAGCTCTACCACTGCTCAGTCACCATGGCCGCTATTGAAAATTATGAAAACGCCAAAGGACTTCTCACGTTTTCAGAAATGTAATGTCAGAGGACCCGAACGAAAGTCAACTTACACGGAAGTACTACTGTGTATCGTACAAGTAAAACTGATTTGTATCGAGGATTGCGTGGGTCAAATATTTTTACCCATGACCCACTTTATTTTTTGACTCATGACCAAAAACAGGTTATGTCGCTTGAGCAGAAATGAATAGAACGAGCGGTGGCCAGAGATACGCTGGACAGGCACAGCATGGACAAGGAACAAATAGAGGAAAGAACGTGTCGCTCCTTTGGCGGCGCTTAGTCTCAACTGTGGGATTTTTTTTCGGAAACGATAAACATCCTAAAGCCTCCCCAATCCGAATTGCCGGAAACTTAATGCCAGACTACATGAAGAATGAATCTTCGTGTGAGCTAGTAGCACAGCGAACCTTTGTTCCTTTGTTACACAAGGCAACGTACCTGCTGTGGTCATGATCTACACACTCAAGTCTCCAGATTTGTGTGTCCGCTCTAGCCATGCCTGCATTTGACGTGATACTGTCCCAGCTGCGGATTTAAGGAAATAGCCTTGGGGGTAAAGCCCTATAAGGCCCCTTGCCTTCCCGAAATTCTGAGGACCTTTTTTTTTCTACCTGCAACTACTATTAGTAAACTATTAGTTATATTTTACACTTTTGCACTACTACTGCCTGGGAAATGAAGGCCCCTTTTTCCTTGAAAGCCCATGAAGCCCATTTTACGTTGAAGGCAATGCCGAGGGGGGGGGGCGTTAAATCCGCCCCTGCACTGTCCCATGACCCACTGACGTATTTAGACCACTGACTCAACTTGACTTACTTACCCCCACTGATCTAAGTTGACCCAATTTTTCATTTTGGCCCACCGATACAAACTGACCCACTGACCTTGATCCACTGGTCCATTTTGAACAGCTAACTGAATCTAACCCATTGACGTGTTTTTTTGTGTCCGTCTGTACTAGCTATTTATTTAAAATACCACACAATATCCAGTATTCAATGCCACACAGTATTCAATTGATCCTTGCTCGATGAAATTATAACACTCAATCGAAAGATTAACTTGCATACGTACGTCATAACCTATACTGGTTCAATTACGTCCCAAGGCCTAACCCGAAACTTAAAGGTGCTCACACTTGCAGCTGAGGGTTGGTGCAAATAAGAGATAGAAATTGAGGTAACACTTTATCTGACAACCGTAACACGAGGAATACATACTATATTAGCTTAAAAAGCGCTTCACCATGTAAAATATGTAGGTAATCCTAAACAAAACTCAATGCTCTGTAGGAACAGATGCAAGAAAAAGACATGTAAGGCATCAGCGTTGCACTAATACGTGTGAAAGAATCTCCAGCAGCCCAATAGACAAGCTGGAGATTCTTTTGCTCGTATTAGTGCAACGCTATGGCTTACATGTATTTTTCTTGTATCTATTCTTTTAAGCAGCGGTTCACCAACTTTCTCATGTTTCGGACTGGTAATTTTTTTACGGGGTGCGGGAACCGGCAATGTGGTGGATGTAGTGAAGGTTTTTCAAACCTAAGTTTGTTAACAAAAAAAAATGTTCTTATTTTAAAAATACGCGCAGCTAAAGCGACAAGTGAGCCTACTTATTATTTGTCAGTACCTAGCTTGATCGAGGATAATGCAAAATGCAGTGGTAAGGCTACCTGGATGTAAAGGCTTAAAGTTAGAAATTCGACGCGTCGTCGAATTAGCCACCGATTCTGCCACCAGTCGCGCTACTTACACCCTAAACATGAACTGCTCTAGCATGCGGACTGAACTGTGAAAGGAACGTGTGACAGGAGATACGCGGATTTTAAACTTAAAACACTGCATTGACATCGAATTATTAAAGTTTAACAACAATGGCTTCATGCTACGTACCTCTTTGTTCACTCGACGACAAAACAAAGCCTCTGGAGGCTTAATTTCATGAATTTCAAGCAGAAGAACAACCAAGGTTCGTGTGTATTGTACTGTATAATACGCTACAGCGTTTTCAATTCTCATTAAAAATGTGTTAAACGATCGTTTGACTTAGCAGTCAATCGTCCGAAGACTTCAATAATAGTTACCATTACCGTAAAATTATGTTCGTTTAGCGCTGCAACACCAGTAAATCCAATAATGAGAAGATATCACGTTTTTGTGCATCCGGCTAACACTAAGCAATTTTACGATTGGGGTTCTTCGTGCTTTCAGTTCAGCGCAACGCTTGGACGACTCGTCTAGCATGCTACGTGAAACCGAGCTTTAAGTCTTTTAAATATAGGGAGTATTGGCAGTGGACAGCGCCTACCCAGTTTGTTTCTATATTTTGTCTTAATGATACTCATGGATGAGAAACCAGTCTTAAATAGGTACGTAGACACATAGATAGGTTGACACATGTACATTTCATGTGAGATTACAACAAATTATAAACAAACAAATATTTTAAATTTATAATCAAATTTCGTTTGTTTTCGTCACCGCGAATTTCGTTTGTTGATGTAACCACTTCTTGCCTGATTGCTTACTAACCGCCGTACTCGCTCATCAATATTACGTCTCTAGCTCGAGGTCTGGCTACCATCATAAACGAAATTAACCCACCCACCATGATAAATACCTATGCATACAGCCAGGAGCCCACAAGTGATGAGCTCGCACATGTGACAGTTGCGCCGAGTGAGAAGCGCATGTTCCAACTATTTCCTGCAGCATGTTCCTTTTCATCTTTATAGTGATTATAATATTTAACGGTATTGTTTTACAATAATAATTGCATTAATGAAATTAGGAAGATGGGCATTTACACGAATGTAAGCCTATCTGAAACTTTGATGAAAATTGTAGTAGTGGGCGTTTGTTTATCCGTGGACCGGCGCCCGACCATGGACCACACTTTGAGAATTGCTGCTTTATAGCATTAAATTTGTTTTTTAAGGCTTACATCCTTATTTTATCTGCTTAAGCGTTTTTTTTTAAATATTAACTTCTGTTATATTTTTTCTTGGAGATTTTCCGGGTAACTTAAATAACCAGAATTTTAATATGACATAATAGAGATAAATCATTTACATTAAAATAGCGTTCAAAATACTCTGGTTCTTGTCAATGCCTATATTTTAAGCCATAAAAACTAAAAATAGGTTCATTGGTTCGATCTTTACAGGTGGAAGCAAAATTTCTCCAACAATGAGAACAACACAAACAGCAAATGGCCTTGCTGCGGATGCCAAACGGTTATAGTTTCCTGGTGAATATTTCTTTGGCTGCCTGGGAAAATTCGAACCAAAGCAACTAAATTAACTAATCTTTAAGATGCACAACAACACAAAAAGCAAAACAAAACCGACAAAACAATTCGGCATTTTTTCCCTGGCTTATTTCTCCTTCGATTATTTTCTGCTATTCTTTTAGGTCATGTTTTTTTTTTTATCCTTCGGTTGTTTTTTCCAGGCTTTTCTTGTTCGGTAGAAAAATGCCACTCTTTTCACGTGGGTGCTGTACGGGATCTTTGCCAGTATTCGTTGGACGAGGTACCTCTCCCCTCGCTTGATGTAGTAAAAGACTTGGGAGTTTGGTTTACGCACGATCTTAAATTTTCTGTGCAGTGCTAAAGGATTTGCACATCTGCCTACTGCAGGTCGGCTCTTGTGGACAGATGTTTTAAATTTAGTAATAATTCTATCAGGGCCTGGGCCTTCAAGGTTTTTGTTCGCCCACTCTTGGAATACGCTACCCCAGTGTGGTCGCCCCATCTTGTTGGTGATATTGATCGAATCGAGGCTGTGCAGAGGCGCTTCACAAAGAGACTTCCAGGCCTTCGTGATGTCCCATATAAGGACCGCTTAAGCATCCTTGGCCTGGAATTGTTGGAACTGCGTAGGATTAAGTTTGATCTCGTTCTCACTTACCAAATTTTGCACCAGCAAACTGGCGTCCATCTCCCGTTTTTTGATCTTTCCCCGTGTATCAGTCGTACACGTGGCCACCGCTGGAAATTATCAATCCCTGGCGCAAGACTAGATTGTCGAAAACATTTCTTTTCTGTGCGCGATTTGGAATGCTCTGGGGGATGAAACTGTTTAATGCTGTCTCTGCTGCATCTTTTTGTTGGAAGTTGCGCGCAGAACCATTGGATGACTTTTTGAAACGTCCCTTAATGAATTAGTTTGTTCGTTGTAACCACATGGAGCGGTGTTAGTGGCTCACCACCCTTTCGTCTTCCATCTACGCATTGCGTGGAAATTATTATTATTTATTTTCTTATGTGGCTTTTTTTTCCCATGGCTTTTTTTTACGGGCAAAGGACTATCGTATGTACTTGAAATGAAAAAACAAGGTGAGCGATAACAGACATAATATATCTGGCGTGTTTGTAGCAACAAATTTCACTTTTAATGTTGATTTTATTCTATTTTTTTAATTAAATTCGAGACTATGAAGTTCAATATTTTCGTTACTCGAGATTTTGGATTTACAAGATTGGGGATTTTGAGGTTGGGGTTTGAGAACGTGTCTCTCAAGATGCTGGTTTTTTAGATTGCTGGTCATAACTTAACTTAGCAAATGGTTCTCTGTAAATTCACACGCAAGTTGGCAGTCCATTTAGCTAACATCCCATTAGGTACTTCGCCATTTGTAACGTTATTTAGGATGAGATTTCTCACTGAAAGCCAATTCAAAGACGTTCCCACACGAATTAATTTTTTTATTAGGTGGGCATCGTTTTGTATGTAAGTCAAATTACAGCCTTGTACCGCATTGGTGTTTTTACCTATTGACTGGAAATGTGCCGAACTCTTGTTCAAGAAGAAACTAACGCAAGGCGTCTCCCTGTACTACAGTAATTAGCACTGGCGACAGCCAGTGTCAGTAAGGGTCGACCTAGGATCTCTGTGTTAAACTTTCAACTTTTAGAGCTTATAACTCCACCAAAATAAAAAAAAAATTAAACCAAGCTTGGAATTTAGCCTTGACTAGTCAAGGCCTGTCTATATACAGTCCAAAAACTTTGAAATCAGTCCAGCCAAACCCGAGATTCAGAGAGGGGTCAAAAAACAACTTCTTGGTCTTGGTCTTGTTCTGGTAATGTACCTTTCGTCTGTCCTCTCTACAGCTCAAACTATTTGTCTTGTAAAGCTGGTTCTTAGCTCATTTTACAGGTATTGCTCCGTAGATGTGCCTTTTTTAATTGGTCAAGTGGATCATGGATTACGAGCTCTAAACGACCAGATTGATTGTTTTACATTGTTTTAAACATTGTTATTATGCAACAATGTCATACGCCAGCTGCAAAAAGTAGGCTGAAGAGTAGAGGATTTGTTTCTATTGTTAACACTAGCGATAGCCAGGTTAGTAAGGCCATAGCTATATACCAAGCTTAAATGCGGCGCAACAAAACAAAGCAACAAATCAATTATAAAGGTGTCACACATACTCCACCCCTCATCCACCACCACATCTATTTATTACAATTCTCAAAGTAACACGAATTAATAAACAAAACCGTATTGTTAAAAGTTACAAGTAAGGGTCTAAAAGTCAAAACCTGTAAAGAACACGGACAAGCTTTGACTGTAAAGGTCTAGGTGTCAAATTTGGCCAGTAAAACGCTGCTGAGCATTAGACCCTTACTACCTGGTGATCATGTTAATGACTTAGTAAGGAAAATTGGAATATAGTCAACAGCGAAAATCATACACTAGAAATAACGTAGTTCAGTAACCCACATTTATGCACTTACGTTAAATCGCAGTGGCATGACCCGAATTCAAACCGACTACCCACTTCGCCCCCAGATCACTTGCATAGCGTTTTATTCTCTGCGTTGCACTCCGATGAAACGTAAGTGCATAAAGGTGGCTTACTGAACTACGTTATTTCTACTGTATGATTTTCGCTGTTGGCTAATTTCCAATTTTCCTTAATATTATTTCCAGCGATTTATGTCTATTTATAAATGACTTAGTAACTCAGACAGAATGGGTGTACACGCTTACGCTTGTAGCAGGTTGTCTTGCTTGGAATCGTTGCCATGTTACCAAACCGGAAAAATATCAACCTAAAGCAAAGTAGGACATCCACACCCCCACTATCATTGGATCATCACATGGATCTTTATAGGACGATCTCGGACAGCTGTTCCCCAAAAACCAGGTAGTAAGGGTCTAACGCTTAGCAGCGTGTTACTGGCCAAATTTGACACCTAGACCCTTACAGTCAAAGATTGTCCGTGTTCCTTACAGGTTTTGACTTTTAGACCCTTACTTGTAACTTTTAACGATAAGTTTTTGTTTATTAATACAATGTTCTCTGTAACTGATTGCTAATTTTGTTGCTGAATGCTGGCGATTGTTGCCTTACTTGGCGTGGTACTCTAGCGTGTTTCTTGTTACATGTAAGTGTCATTCCATAGCGGGAAAATGGAAACTTATCCGCCACTGTTAATGTTAGTCACGGAGCAAAAGTGATAGAATCGGCAATTGACTGAGCCGAACAAATTCATTGTTGTATATTGTTGCAAGAATTACAATTAGGGTCCCAGTATTTATTTATTTATTCAATCTTACTGGAGCCTACAAGCCACAAAGCTACACACTCCTTCTAAAGAGGCACCCAGTATAGGCACCGAGTCGACAATCGATTGACTGGAGCAAATTCATTGTTGTAAATATTGTCTTTTAGGTTTAGGATACAAAGCCACTCAGCCATTTAGCGTACACTGAAAATAATGACCGAAGCAAAAGTGATAAGAGTCGAGCTTTGAAAATCTATTGGTCACTAGATATCACCAGTGACCAGGCTCACGGATCGCTCAAAGAAAAGAGGTAAGGAAGAAGCAACAGGCTGGGCGGGCAGTGATGAAAAGGGGAGGGGGCCGTATTCAACTGCCCATCTCATTTCAACTACACCTAACAAGGTGAAGGTAGGAAGGAGTACACGTAGGCAGGAGGAGGGTGAAAGGAGGAAGGAAGGGTCGGATGGGAGGGAGAGTGAGAAGATTGGGGAGGGAGGGAAGGAACGTGGGAGAGACAGTATTTAATCCATTTAAAATAAAATCTTAATGATTGTCACGGCAAACACCATGAAAACAAAACCATGGGCTAAACAAACAAAATCACGAATCTAAAAGAAGTCTAGCCAAGAAGTCATCAGGATTGTCTGGCCAAGCACCGGATGAACACCATGAAACAATCCCGAGGGAGAAACAGATCCCGGGTAGTAACGCTAGTACATCATAAGTAAATCTCAGGGGAATAAACGTGTAACGCTCCCACAATGCAATACGAGAACTATTTAACAATGCCTTCAAGATGCATCACTAATCGACTACAAACTTGATAACAAATGTTAAGCTTATTAATGCTTCTTTTTAATACTTATTTATACTTAATGCATGACAAATACTTATATTAATAAACAAAAACGCATCGTTAAGAGTTAAAAGTAAGGGTCTAAAAGTCAAATCCTGTAAGGAACACGGACAAGTTTTGACTGTAAGGGTCTAGGTGTCAAATTTGGCCAGGAAGACGCTGCTAAGCATTAGACCCTTACTACCCGGTTTTTAACGAACAGCTGTCTGAAATCGTCCTATAAAGACCCATGAGATGATCCAATGATAGTGGGGGTGTGGGTTTCCTACTTTGCTTTAGTTAACATTATTTTCCGGTTTGGTAACATAGCAGCGATTCCAAACAAGACAACCTGCTATACTAGCGTAAGCGTGTACACCCATTCTGTCTGAGTTACTAAGTCATTAATAAATAGACATAAATAACTGGAAATAATATTAAGGAAAATTGGAAATTAGCCAACAGCGAAAATCATACACTAAAAATAACGTAGTTCAGTAAGCCACCTTTATGCACTTACGTTTCATCCGAGTGCAACGGAGAGATTAGGGCGCTATGCAAGTAATCTGGGGGCGAAATGGGTGGCCGGTTCATGCCACTCCGATTTAACGTAAGTGCATAAAGATGGCTTACTGAACTAAGTTATTTCTAGTGTATGATTTTCGCTGTTGGCTAGTTTCCAATTTTCCGTACTAAGACATTAACATGATCACCGGGTAGTAAGGGTCTAATGCTTAGCTGCGTCTTACTGGCCAAATTTGACATCTAGACCCTTACAGTCAACTTTTCAACTTGGTCACTTCTTTACAGGTTTTTTGTTTGGTTTTAATTTTGTTGTAATTTGTTTTATTTCGTTAGTTTTGATGTGTTGATATCATTCCTTTGAAGGGCCGAACTACTCTCAACTTGGTGGCCTCTTCACCAGTTTTTGGCTTTGTTTATTTTGCTTTGTTTTTAGAGTTGGTTTATTTTTCGTGAATTGGACGTGAATACAATTATTTCTTTGGCAACGTTGTTTAGATTTATCGTGCTACACTAGTGTGTGTCTAGGCACGCAGGTCAGTATACACGTTGTTATTGTCCGAACTTTGGTTGTCCAATGAGAGACGATGCCGACAATACTAACAATGGTTATAACAATATATTCGTACTTACGCGCCATCCCATGCCATCCTCGTTACACCCCTAGGCTCCAAACTATAAAAGGTACGCATTTCGTATCGTACTGTCGCCATTCGTCCAATTTCATTGCTGGAAGCCTTCTCGTTATCGCGGTATCGATGAATAACCACCCTATGGTTTTATCATGGGGGGGGGGGGATAGAATTAGCTAGCTACCTAGCTAGTTACACATTTTCAACGTTATTGAGGGTCAGATTTTGCATTGAAAGCAGCTTAGCTGGCATTCCTACACGAATTAATTTTTGTCAGGTGGGTCATAGTTCTTGATTTCAACACAGTTTAAGCTTTTGTACCGCATTATTATTTTTCCCCAAGTACCTAGAATGTGCCCAACTATGCTTCAAGATATAAGACACTGACGCTATGGCGCTGCGCTACAATGGTTTACAACCTCGAAAATTGAATTGATGTGGTGTTTGTTGTGATGATTGTTGCTTAACTTGGGGCGACACACTAACGTGTGTCTTGATATTCATGGCCCATTGGGTGGCCTTGACGGTTTTTTGGAGTGTCTAAGAATCTCTATAGCTATACCACGCGCAATGGCTGTTTGCTGTGACGTCACCATGAGTTATCCAATCACGAACGAGAACAACGGCTGTTTGGCCATCTGATTGGACTAGCCCAATCACGTGATGTGCACGTCACAGCAAACAGCCATTGCGCGTGGTATAACTACTTTGTTCTTTTCAACCCAAGAAAAACGTTCACTTGGCTCTTAAAAAAACATAATTCAACACAGTTGCACCGGAACCCAAGGCAACAATTAAAATGAACACACCAAAATCGATCAAATCTTTAAAAAAAACTTCTAGACAAACGCTAGTGTGTGGTGCCAAGTATAACAGTAGATCATCCCATTGTAGACATCCGATTGTTAAAAATTGATTGTTAATGATAAAAAGGCGGCTCACAAGCAGACATGTGTCTGTTAACTGTAAGCAATTGAAGGCATATTTTGGCATGTTGAGGATAAATCCCAAAGCGACAGAAATGTTTCAAATTGTGGAAAAATGTAAGGGGGAGGGTCAGAGATTTAGAAAAACTAAAAATTTAAAGGATGAGTGTGCACCAATCATAGAGAAAAAGATGCGTCAATAACGTTGTTTTTATGTTACTGTCTAATAAGATTTTTCCCATGTTAAATCCCATAGACTTTTTGCTCATGGAGCGCAAAATTGTGAAGGCCTACGTACCTGAATTTTTGCACACGGATGCGTGGTGATCTGAGGATGATCCTTTTGTTGGTTTGGGGGTTGTAGGGTAAGGACAAATGCGTGGGAGGGTTTTGAAACTCGACACCGGCGAATTTAAATTTCGTTTCTTTTCCAAGTTGCAACTAAAGATTTTAAGCAACAATGGCTTGAACAATCAAGACTGGTCCTTAGATTTATTGTAAAAGCCTGGACGAACTAAAAACTGAACTGTAACGAAGGACAAATTAAAGAAACATTCACGCTGTCGTGGATTGCGTAAGAATAAATGGATGCACGTTAGATGATGGTTACGCAACAATACGAGCATACACGAGCTAATGTTTTTTTTGGTAATAACCCACACATAAAATGCTTCGCGTTCTGCTGTTTTAGTAACAGCGACCTTCGGGGGTGCATGATTAAATGTGAACGAAATCTTGAAAAATTAAGGGAAAGGTCTAGGAATAAACAAAACAACTTGAGGGGATGCGCTGATTGAGTGAGCGAAGCGAACGAAATCAGCGATTGTTAGCCAATGTGTGCAAAAATAAGGTTGAAGCATCCTAAACAGACAGTCCAACCTTATGTACGTTCACAGTCCTATGAAAGTTGTGATATCCACCCAAATCCAAATCCAAATCCAAATCCAAAAATATTATATATTGCTGCAGAAATGATTGAAGACTCATTAGGAAGTAATTAAAGAACTTATACGAATTTTTTAGTTAATCTGCAAAGGATATATAACATCCACCCAAAACCAAAACAGGTAGAAAAACCCGCCAAGTTTCCAAAAACGGTCGGCCTTTGAAGGTAGTGATATCATTCCACCAGGTAAGGCTGCCAAGGTTAATCCTATTAGCCAAGTTAATCGCACATACCAATACTTCGAAAGTTAAATAAAAACTAGAAGATTGCTACTAGCAGTAGCAGTCTTCAAGTTTTCATTTAACGTCCAAAGTATTATTCGATGCGATTAACTTGACTAATAGGATTAACTTTGGCGGCCTTTCCCTGGTGGAATGATATCACTACCTTCAAAGGCCGACTGTTTTTGGAAACTTGGCGAGTTTTTCTACCAGTTTTGGTTTTGGGTGGATCTAGACACACGCTAGTGTGTCGCCGCCAAGTAGACGTTTTATTGTTGTTGGAGCTTAATTGTCAGAGCGTAATTGTTAGAGTGTTATTGTTGTCAGATGGCGGCTGACTAGCAGACCGTGTCTTTTAACTAAAACCAACTTATACGTGATTTCAGCATACTAGTGTAAATTCCCCATGCGGTTGAAATCTTTGCAAATCGTTTGAATCAGGTGTCTTCGGTCCAGTAACAAAGAAAACGTCAACACGAAAATGTGGGAACGTGTCCTTCATGGAGAAAAAGTGTCCTCAATAACGTTGATTTGTGTTACTGGTCCGCAGGCTCCCATGTTAATTCTCATAGGGTATAACGACACGTCTACAGCTCATTAGGGAAAGTTGCCAGATCTAAATTTCGGCAGACAGGTAAAGCGTCATATGCGGAAGTGCCTTTTTCTAAAATGAGGGTTGCAGCTAGAAGCACGTGGCCATGAAGTGGCTCGTAAGTGCAAAATTATTGTTGTAACCATTGTTTGTATTGTCATTCAACAGTAGATTATAACATGCTTAAGTGTTGCATGCTTATCATTTCAGTACTTATATTGTCAGAATGCACTGTTTTTGCAAATAGGTGGTTCACTAGGAGACAGAATATCTTTATCTTTTATTGCAAAGATTTGGTCTTTTTTTTTACGGTACACGAATCCAAACTGAATTATCTGCCCCACCACGATAAAAGGGACAATTTTGCTGGAAATAAGATTAGGAAACAAAATGCACATCGTCAGCACAGGTGGGAACGTGTTCTTTATGGAGAAAAAGTGTCCTCAATAACGTGACGCGGACATTTTATTTTATGTACACTTACTGTTCTTGCAGTCTAGTGTAAGTGACGAGTAATTTTAAACAGCTGACGAGTTGATTAGTTTTAGTAATCTTCGTCTGCCACGAGAATATTAGAACTGTATGAAGATTTACCATTCCGTGAGTTTGTAGTATGTGTTCATAATGATTAACGTTGACCTCGGGAGAGCCAAGTGAAGGGGGATGCGCTGATGGAGTGAGCGAAGCGAACGAAAATCAGCGTTTGTTAGCCAGTGCGCTCAAAAATCGGATTAAATAGACTTAAGCATACAATATGCCAAGCCATGTCCATTTGGCTGGTGCAACGGCTAATTGGGCAATAGCAAACGTAAGAATTATGAATTAGAAAATTTATAGACAATCCAGACAAAAAAGGTAGAGGTCACTATTAGACAGTGGAATTCTTTGTATTCACAGGCCTATGAAAGTTGTGATATCCACCCAAAACCAAAACTGGTATAAGAGCAGCTGCCAAGTTTCCAAGAAGGGTCGGCCTTTCAAAGTAGTGATATCATTCAACCAGGGAAAGACCGCCAAGGTTAATCCTATTAGCCAAGTTAATTGCACGGAATAATACTTTGGACGTTAAATAAAAACTTGAAGATTGCTACCGCTCCATAGGAATTGATTAGGTCCTTGCAAATACCATACTGTTACACTTGTTATTAATTTATTTGGAATGACAATAGCAAATGTGAAATTTATGAATGAGAACATTCA
>JAHWFP010183279.1:12536-46703 GCA_023313725.1 Lithobius niger | reverse complement strand
AATACTAATGTGGTAAAAAACTAGACAGCCCGGGCCATTACACTACTGTCCATTACGAAAATGTAACGTAAAAAAACTAACAAAATTACGAATCAATACAAGATGTAACTGAAAGGTCTGGCCAAACTTTCAGGGTGGATTCCATGATAGTTAGGGGTAAAAAGCTGAAATCTTTCATAACTTTCCACCTAATCCTTCCAAATCAATTATTACAGGTTAGTACATCATTCTTGCCATTACAGTGCTTTAAGTTAATGTTAGTAAGAGGTATCAAAACGTTGCGGATGGTGCTGTACGGAGAGGGGGTGGGGGGAGCAGAGCTTCTTTGGGCTTTACTGAAACAAACATAACATCGCCACCCAAAAGGCACAAACCCACACATTTCTCTCTTCTAAAATGATTAAGATATCAAATTATAGTGTCCGCGGCCTGTCTTGAGTCCTGCAGGTATTTATGAGCGGCTACGTCTTCCTGGAATGGGCGGCTTTAGTCGACGGTCGCCATTGGTTTTGTAACCATCTTGGATATCAACAAGGCAATCTGCTACCAAAAACATACAATTGATTATCTGTGTCGTTCTGGGGCGAACTGAAGATAGGCCGCGCACATCTCCTGGTGCTCTGCATGGTGACGCAAAGTTTGTTTCAGTAAAGCTACTAAAGAAGTCCCCAACCAACCATTCTGCCCCCTCCCCCTCCATATGGCCCGATCCACTAAGTTGTAGGACATCAATCAGATTATTTATGATGTAATGAAATTGCAAGAAGGATTTGCCAATTGTAGTGGTTTGGAAAGATTAGGTGGGAAGTTAGGGAGAAATTTCAACGTTTTGCCCCTAACTTTTTGTAAGGGGGGAGGGCGGGGAACCCATGTTCCGGACCCATGTTCATAGGAGTTTTCAGTCTTATTTTTGATCATGGATTACGTCCTGAAAGTTTGGCCGGACCTTTCAGTTACACCCTGTACAAAACAATAAAAGAAATAGTTTCACACTTTTGGCAACACTGACAGGCAACATTATGTTACCTATGCATTGAGATACATTAAAAACATTTTTTTAAAAACAGTTGTTTTGAGATATGAGCAAATTTCTTAGGATTTTTCGTTTGCTTGCCTTCTTTGTGGGAGGCCATTCCAATTTTTACAGCCTGTCAGGGTGAACGTGCATTCACTCGACTTAGCCAAGTTCGCTTCCAGAAAAACTTAGCAGGAGAGACTTCAAAGTCGGATTCCTTTTTTTTTTTCTTTGCTTCCACATAGATAAGACAAAAAGTGGAAAGAAAATGCTGCGATTCTTCCGTCGAGCCGAGGAGGGTGCAAGGTCGTTTTAGTAACGGCTGTTGCTTCAATTTAGAACTCGGAGAGCATGTTCCAAATCATTAATTTCAGATTCTGGCCACCTTTTATTTTTTCACTGCTGCTGACTTTTTTTTTTCTTTTTAACAAAATTACCTGAGGGCGTTGGACGATAAAGTAATGAAAAAGAGTTCTCGTTTGTAAAAGAAAATTAAAATAAATTGGTAAACAGTTTCACACTTTTTTACTCCCCCGCCTGGGTTTTATTATAACCTCGTCTGGACTGCGACATGTAAACAGGTGTCCACCTACATCCTGCCTGGTCAGTTAGGCGAATGCCCAAAGTATAAATATGTGGTTGGACACTTTAACCCTATTTTGGCACTAGTCCCTAGGCCCCAACATTCCGAAAGTAAGATTTTCGTTGGGCATTAATTTAAGATTTAAATAGTTTTTTTTTTGTTTGCTTTTCCCTTAATGCAGTAAGTCTAATGCATGATGGAAAAGTCTTAAACAGTAAAATGATGTTTTCATCCGCCCTGTAGCCTGGAAAGTATTTTTTTTTATTCTCTTCATCACGCAACCAGATAGATGCCAATGTTGTCTTTCTGTGGCAAAAAGCCATTATTGACCGCTCATGCTTCATCCCATTTAGGAAGTGATTAATTTTTCCTTTTTTTTTTTTTACATTTCAATTTTGTTTTCTCAAAAAATGAAGTTTTGGGCTTAAGGAACACACACTAACACAACAGCGAAAAATCATATGCAAATATTTTCGAATTAGACCACATTTTTCACTGATGTGACGAGGCCTGGATGTGAACCAAAATTAATATCTACCGATGTAATTTACAGAAATTTGTTCATTGTGTGCGCAGCATATCTTGAGTTCGCCGCAGAACGAACACAGATAATCGATTATACGTTTTTGGCAGCAGAGTGCCTTGTGGATATCCAAGATGGTTACAAACACAATGGCGGCCGTCGATTAAAGCCGTCCCCTCCAGGAAGACGTAGTCGCTCATAAAATACTTCCAGGACTCACGATACGCCGCACACAATAGTACACTTGTATATTTGTTGGTTTGTATATTCGTATATTGTGTAATTTGTATAAAACGGTATTTGTTAACGTCAGAGAAAACGTTTTTCATTTCAATTTGTTTCTAAAAGTGCTTTAACAGAATGATTAATAACTTACATTAACAAAGGAACATGTAATGACATTCAGCATTCAAAATTATAATCACTGTTTAATTTTAATTTTCTAGAGTTACGACATGCAAACGTTCAAATTAGCAAATGTTTTATGATAATTATATTACTTGTTTAGGTATTCAATAATCAAACAACCAAAATAAACTTCCGTAAAAAAATACACTAAAAAAATGTACACAAATACAGCATAAATTAGATACCACCAACTATGCGAAGTTGCTCAAAAGTACGGCTGTTTCGTAGACGCCAGTACACAGTTCCGAAAATGTTTTTCTGTAGGTAGTTCTTACGATACTTAAAGTGACGCAACAGTTTAAAACTCAATAAAGTTAACAGTATCGCGGGCTGTCACTGAATGAAAAAAAAAAGGAAAGGAAAGCTCCTAGTCCAGTGTGGGGTGTCGAACCACTGACCACAGAGTTAACACCTTATAGAGGGGTACCGGTGAGGGGGGGAAAACCCGCAGTTAGCGGGAACGAAAATACCAAAAATGTAAAAAGACGAAAAGTACCTCCCAGACAAAAAAGCTTTCAGACATTCTGAACAAAACTGGGATCCAGCGTACCAACTCCTTCCTTTCCCCCTCCCCCCTCACCGGTACCCCTACTTCATCTTCGGTACGCCTCTGGGGTCCATCCTTCCGTACGCACGTAACAAGTCGACAACGACTGAATCGATTTGTATGAAATCCGATACGTGGAAACTTTACCTAAATTTAGTGATTAAATTAAAATTTCATCAAAATCGGGCGAAAATTAAAGCTGCAATTCAACGTTGAGAAAGGGCCATTCTTCCTCACCACACATGTGTTACAAAAACCGCGCAGGGTATGACGTTGTACGCAAAGCAATTACCAATATTTTCAAAGACTAGTCAATGGTTTATATTTACAGAATGCCGGATAAAAACTATAAATTAGTTACGGAAAAAAATTGTAACGTATGACTCTCACGACTAAATACAGTATAATAATGACATGGTCTGTTGGTGTTGTGATCAAGTGTTTCTCCAGCTTAACAGCTCAGGTACTGATTGATGCACCGAGTCGAAAAACTTGAGTGATTTGATGAAAAGGCAGGTTCAGGGGAGTTTCGTTTGGGCAAGAAACTGATGACCTTAAATGCCGTAATGGTCATGCCAATGCCAAAATTTCTAATAGGCTTCACACACTATGCGAATAAATTAGAAACTTATAACAAACAAAGGACAAGCAAATTGAAAAAAAAAAGATAGAAATTCAGGTCACAAGATAGGACCTACGTTGCGTACTAAGGAATGCATGTAGATAAAGAATTTGTTCGACCTCCTTTAAGTGCTGTTGTAAGTCGTGTAATGTCTTGGTTAAATGTCAGATCTCAGATGCCTAAACTATACACAGGGTGGACCAAAAGCCCTAAAGCATTGGAATTAGGCACCTGACTCATGGGACGTTGTTTTGTCCCTAAGATGGGGGGGGGGGGGGGACATGACCCAATGAGCTTGTGTTGGGACGACCTGCCCCCCTAAACCCTGAGATATAAATCTTTTTTTCCTGTTAAAAGTAGACGTTTGGTTCCAATTGGGGAAATAAGCGCATGGCCCAGCCACCGTGATAGCCGACAACGGCATGCTAATTGGATAAACGGGATGTGTTTTATTTCGTCTTCAATGTTGCCCCCACGCCCACATGAGGGCTTTCCTGCACGGTGCAGGAAATTGTTTGCTGCATCCATCAAAGGTCCTACAGCACTGAGATTACACACCTGACACACATAGGACCAAAGTTTGTTCCTACGATGGGGGGGGGGGGGCATGCATGACCATGCATTGGGGCACCCTACCCCCCTCAACCCCCAAGTTACCTAGTTTATTTCTGTTCCCTGCAATAAAAATGGCTAACATCCCTGAGTTGGGCAGTTGATTTCTCACACCTACCGTAAATTAAAGAGCACAGGCACTATCACCTATGTCTGGTCGCCAATTGATGACGAGGGGCGGCGGGGAGGGTGTGAGCTTATTTCTTGAGAAGTAGTACTTGAACGTTCTCAATTAACCCAGGGGTGTAATTTTAAATCTGGGGGCTGAGGGGGACAGGCACCCCAATGAAAGCTCATGCAGTGGCCCCCATCTTAGGGACCAACTTTGATCCTATGTGTCAGGTGTGTAATCTCAGTGCTGTATGACCTTCGATGGGCGCACCTGACAATTTGTTCCTGTATCTTGCAAGGAAGCCCTCATGTTGGCGTGGGGGCTACATTGAATATGTAATAAAACGCATCCCGTTTATCCAATTAGCATGTAGTTTTCGGGATCACGTTGGCGGGGCCATGCGCGTATTTCCCCAATTAGAACCTAACGTCTATTTCTCACAGGAAAAAGGTTAAATGATATTTGTATTTGGAGTTGAGGGGGGGGGGGTAGGGCGCCCCGACGCAAGCTCATTGGATGGCCCCCATCTTAGGAGCAAAACAAATTCCTGTGAGTCAGGTGCGTATTCCAATGCTGTAGAGCTTTTGGTGGGCTGCAAGGAACTTTTGGACCACCCTGTGAATATGTATATGTGCGCAGTGGTGTATGTGAAATAAAATGTAGCCTAATGTAAAATCTAAAAGAAAAATATTTACCCATTTTTGCTTGTGTACATTCAGTTCAGCCTGAACGTATGAAAGGTGAACAACACGCAACGAAGGAAATATTCAGCAACGAAGGCAGAGTTCGAGTAATTTCTGGTCATAGCAATTAACGGACTTTTAGGCGGAAAATTTGATGCCAACCTAAACATACTTTTAGGCAGTCGAAATGTGCCTACACACGTTTCGAAACGTGCCTGTGCGCCTTTTCCTTTTTATGTTTTTTTTTTTTTTTTGGATCACTGAACTTCACCGTTCTATTTCATAAACCCATTTCCCCAGATAAGACTTTTCTTGCCGCTTTTTAACTCGACTTTCGGAGAGTTTATCGCGTAGCGCTTTTCACCCCTTTTCACCGCCGAGATGCAGGTTTCGTATATCATTACCATCGTACATACAGTTTTGTTTTCTTTTGCTTTCCATACATTTCGCCGCTTTGGAGTCGAATATAAATCATGTTGCGCAGACGAAGTCTTCCGATGTCACCGGTTCATTTTTGCGCCATTCGTTGCAGCAGGGGGCGTCCGTGCTGGCGTTCCTTTGGCCGCATTCGGTGAGGGGGGGGGGGTGAAGGATTGAGGGGAAGGGGGGGGATGAACCGGGTGGGAGCCATTTTTTCCAATCGAGGTCGTTAATCTTGTTAAAGGATTGACGGGGCCCCGGATTCGATAGATTGGCCACCAGAGGAGAAAGTGGCGCTGCTATCAGAGAGAACAAAAAGAAAGGAAATACAACTTAAGACGGAAAAAAAATGGGCAACAAATTGCTTAGCCTGTAGTAGTTTTGTCGACTTTATTTTTATTTATTTTTTCTTTGGGTGGGGAAGTGTTGTCGGGAATTGTTGCCAACGTGTATGTATAGGCGGAATTTTGGATGGCGAAAGTGTACAGCAACCGTGGCAAGAATGAGCCAGCTCGCCCTCTTGCTGATTGTTGAAGCTTCGTTGGTTGAAGCTTCGTTTGCTTCGTTTGCTTTGTTTGGTTGTTCGTCCATGGCGTCGGACGTGGATGCCATGCTGCGAGATCTACTGAGGCGAAATATAATAACAGGGTCTAATATTACCACGGGTCTTGTGTCCAGCCAGACTTTAGAAAACGTTATGGAAGAGGTGAAGAAGAGGGGAATACAAGAAAAGGATGTCAGGAGGTTCGGAGTTGAATACAAGAGTAGAGGCTTCTGTGTCACGTGTAGAAAATGGTGAAAGCGGTAATCACCGCAACAATGAAGTACAGAACAATGGAAGAAACAATGAATTGCCGAGAAGTGCTGATGCGGAGCGTCAAGAAGTGCTTCAAACAGTGAGGGATTTGTTTACTGTAGCATTGCAGGATGATCATAGTAGCGGTCAAGCAGAGGACAGGAACCGCACACGCAACCTGTTAATGCTGCGTAAACTATATGGGGGCAGTCTCGCAAACGCTGATATGACTAAATCTGTTGTAATGCTTTGTGATCAATACAGCACCATGTATTCATCTGCCCAAATTTACTCATCGGTCGTCAGTGTTATCAGTCCAGACGAAGTAGAAGCAGTGGGGTCTCTCCGAGCCGGTCATGCGTTTGAAGTAGTGGTCTGGTCGCCTGCGGCAAAGAGGCAACTGTTAAGAGCCTGACTTTCAGTGAACGGACGTCCTGTTGAAATATTTGACTTGGCTGAACAGCGCATTGAGGCCAGACTACACTGGCTTCCTCACGGAATCTCTAGCGGTGATGTTGCTGCGGCAGTGAGTAAGTTCGGAGTCCTCGAGAAGCACGTTTTTGAAAAGTTAGTAGTAAAGGGTAGAGAAGTTTGTGATTCGGGCACACGATTCGTGCGTTTCAAACTGCTCGACCGTAAAACCATGGACGATGTCCCTGACATTTTGGGAGTGAGGGGTGTGCCAGCGCTAGTGAACATCCCAGACCGCGCGCCGAGGTGCCTATGTTGCAGAATTCGTGGGCACTTCCGGCGTGCGTGCGTCAGCATTGAGTGTGCTGTGTAGCATTGAGTATGCTGTGTGTGCGGGTGTTACAGAGACCCCCACGATTTGTGTATTCATCTTCGCGAAGCTGCGCAGTGTCTCCAGCAAGTAGAAAGAGAGAGGTGTGCAGGGGAGGAAAGCAGTGCTCAGTGTCGACGAGACCAACTCCAGCTGCAGCAGGGAGAGCCCTCTGTGGCAAAGACTCTGGGGCCGAGCACCCTCAGTACCAGCACTCCATGTCTCAGTGAGATAACTGATGTCCAGCGGAACGGAGAATCTAGTGGTGAAGTTGTAATGACTGACGGTGAGTGCAACAGTGCAACAGTGAGCGGTTGAAGCCCCCCACCAAGAGAAGAAAATGCAAGAATTCCCAAGCAGGACGTGAGGATGATTCGGGCTCCACAGAAATTAATGTGACTGACCAGCAGTTGGCCCAAGCCATGTCTCCAGATGTGAGTGTAAACGAAATTCCTAGCAGTGATCAAGTGTGTACAGTCCAACTGGCGGAAGTTCGGCAAGTCCCTGTAACCGGCGCAGTAGACAGTGTTCGGTCAACAGAAGCAGAAGCTGCAGATGAAACAGGATCTCTGTCAGGTATTGACGATAGTCAGGGAATGATAGTGGATGCTCTTTCAGAGGTGTCACGGGAGTAACGGTCTGACACATTAACTGCATCAGAGTCAAAATTTTTCAATTGCGTCCTGGAATGCGCTTAGCTAGATGAATAAAAATGCATGAGACAGGAAAAATTTTAGAGTATGCTGAAATAGTAGGCATCCAAGAAACACGTGAAGTTGGGATTTTGGCTGAACCTAACCTGAACGTAGATTTTCTGTCTTTGGGTCTTAACGTTCGTTGGCATCTTTGTGAAGTGGAGTGAGCCTTATTTAACAGTTACACTCTCCGGATGTCCGGGCATAGATGGATGCGTTATTAAGGTGTGGATGTTGAACCAGTGGGTCACGATTGGTTTTGTTCATGACCGGCAACCCATACGTGCATGATTGGTTGTCTTGGCTTGGTCAGTTCGAAGCACCGTGCATAATCGGTGGTGACTTCAATGCTCACCACCATGATTGGGGTTCTTTGCACAACAGTACTAAGGGTCGCCGTCTGTCAAGTGTCATTAGCAGCCTTGACCTGGAAATAGTGCAGGACGGCACGCCAATGCTTGTCCGTTAGCAAGGTGACGTAGTTCAAGAATCTGTTCTGGATCTTTTTTTCTGTTCCTGAGGTTTGTCAACATTTTTCAGTTTCTGACTATCTGACGATCTCAGGGGCAGTGACCATCTCCCAATTGCCCTGCGCCCGGTCAGTAGCACAGACAACCGTAGTGCAGCCCATGGAAGCAAAGATCTACCCGGTCTGGTGGACGCCGGTGTGCACACGAGCCATCCGTAACAGGCGCCGGTCCTATCACCTTTGGAAGTGCCTCCCAGGTGAGGAGAGGTGGCTACCTACAAAGCGACAGCTAAAGAGTCGTTTTTCCTCATACGGGCTGACAAGAACACTTCTGTGTTAGGTTCGCGAGCATATATGCTCTCCCGAGTGGGCAACAACTGCCGTATGGTACTTTGCCCTCTCTGCCTAATCAAGAAACGGATGCTCTCTGGAATGTGTTAGAGCTGCAGTCTTCAATTTCGAAGTGCAAAGTGTCTAGCGCTTCTGGTACAGACAATGTCTCCTACGGTGTTCTGCACAGGCTGTCTGCCATGGCCCAAGAAGAGCTCCTGCACCTTTTTCAGTCTCTTCTCGACGATGGGCAGGTTCCTGATTCTTGACTCTTAACTATACTTGTACCGGTGTACAAGGCAGGGTCTGATAGGTCGTGTCTGACAAACTACAGGCCCATTGCACTGCTGTTGTACTTACGCAAAGTTTACGAACGGATGCTCATCAGGCACCTTGCCTGGCTTTTAGAACATCATGATCTGCTTGCACCTGTTCAGTTCGGATACAGAGAGGGTAGGAGTGCGCAAGACGCTGTCTTCTTCCTTCTCTCGGGTATCCGTAAGGCATGGTTGCTTTAGACATTAAAGCTGCTTATGTCATGGTCAGGATTGACTGGGTTCGCGCTACCCTGTGCAGAATGGGAGTGGGCGAAAAGCTTGTAAATGCAGTAACAGCGTCACTAGGGATGAGGGTGTATGTTACGAAGGCTGGCAACTCCTGATCAAGTCTGGCCCGCTCTGACAGAAGTCTCCCGCAAGGCAGTTGTTTAAGCCCAACACTTTTTGTGGTAGCCAACAATGGGGTTCTTTTGGAAGTCTGTGCTACAGCCAATGTAGTTTGCTATGCTGACGATGTTGCTTTATGGCTAGCAGGCGACGATCTTGCGTCTCTTACTCCTTGTGTGCAAGCTGTGTTAGACACTGTTGTAGACCGGTTGTCAGGGTGTGGCCTATCCCTTGCCCCGACCAAAACTGAAGTGGTTGTTTTCTCTCGATCTCGGGCTCTGCGTGCGTCCTCAGTGTGTGTCTCAGTGAATGGGACTATTGTTCAGTCGAAGACTGCGGTCAAGTACCTTGGTGTCATTCTCGGCAGTGGTCTGGAATGAGGCCCTCATGTGAGACGTCTGAGGGAAAGGGTTCAATAGCGCACCTCGATTCTGAAGGCTCTTGCGGGTCATAGGTCTTTCAAACGCGGTGCACTATTGGCAACGTACAGAGGATTTGTTCGTACGGCACTCGATTATCATCTCCCCTTCCTGGTCATGGCAAGGTTGCACATTCGGTCTCTTCAAGTAGTTGTAAATGACTGCCTCCGTATTATTTATGGTTGTCTGGTCTCCACGCCAGTCCAAGCTCTGTGGGCCGAATGTGGAGAGGTCCCACTTCATCTGCGAGCTGAGGGACTTCTTGTTTTCCTCTGTATGCGTAATTTGGCTAGGGGTCGTTCCGATCCCATAGCTAAGGTCATTTTTGACTACTGCACGGTGAGTGAAAGCTGTACGGTCCTACTAGGTACTAGTGGCAGGAGTGCCTCCTTGCTCTTGCTGTGCCGCACCTACGCCTTTGTGATGTGGCCACAGCCAAACCTCGTTGTCCCTGGGCTTGGTGCCTCCATGTCCTGGACTGTTTTTCCACATGTAGGGCTGACTGCAGTATCTATTGTGATGCGTCTTTTCTGCCTGAGTCCAGGTCTGGCAGTGTAGGGGTCGCGATTCCGTCTCTCAAGTTCAGCCTACTGCGTCGGCTTGAGGCAGTGGACTGCAGCACAGCATCGGAGTCACCTGCGATTTCTATAGATCTGGATGTGGCGTCAGATCTGGCTTTGTCGTCATTTGCCATCCTCGCGGACTCGCTTGCTGCCATTCACATGATACAGAGTGCTGTGAGGCACCTTACTCTTTCGGATCCTGTGATTTACTCCATCTGTTGGAAATTGTGGTCTACTATACAGTACTCTCTGGCTTAAATGGGTCAAAGGACACAGCGGTGACAGGGGCAACGACTCTGCTAATGGATTAGCTCGAGAGGCCTCCAGTAGGTTGTCTTGCGATGTTTCTCTGGTTTCCTTAGTTAAGGCAAGAAGGACGGTGGTCATGAAGTGGACCATGCAGAAGTGGAATGATGAGTGGCAGCGGGCTGAGACCGCCAGGACTCTTTTTGCTCTGCATCCGGTGTGCAGCAATGCATCAGTTCTTGATGGCGTCCCCAATCGAACAGCTAGGCTCTTGTACAGATTGCGGACGGGTCGCTCTCTCTTGCCTGCACATCAGTACAGGATGGGATGGGTTGACTCGCCTGTTTGTATGGTCTGTGAAGTTGACGTGACCACCGAGCACTTTCTCCTGATTTGTTCTAAGTATGCACGGCAGCGGAGAATGTTATCCAAATGGATCGGTTCATGCCTCACTTTGTGTAGCCTCTTGGTTCTCTCCGGCTCAAACGCCAGCGCGAGACTGCGAGCAGTTGCGAGTTTTTGTACGGTGTTGCACGTGCAGTTGCAATGTGTCAGACCATCTACGTCCCAGGAAGTGGAGTCAAGGGCTTAGCAGATCAGTGGCACAGGGGCTCAGTTGTGCCCGTAGTGTCCTGTCGGTGCTGTGTGTGGTGCGAAAAGTAGTGGCGACCTTGATTGCAATCAAGTTTGGTTCACTGCAGCCTGGTGAAGCTTGTATACAGTGGAAAGTGGTAGTTGGATGCGGCTCTCGTGAGAAGCAATGACAAGTGACAAATGGAGAGGAGCTGAGGGCGGTGAATTGTCCTCTTCCGAGTACTTTAGATGCTTTGAATGCTTTGCAATTTATTGGTTTTAATGGTTTTTGGTGCTACTAGTTGGAGTGTATGTCTTTAGGCTGTATCCAAACAAAACGCATGACTTCAGGTCGGGGCCTGGCAATAAAGCAATTTGAATCTGAATCTTATCATCATCATTAAGTCTGCTCCTAAGCGAAATATATAGATAGATAAATTAAACCGCCGGAGCCTTTGCTTTGACGTCGAGTAGACAAACAGGGGCTTAGCATGAAGCCATTGTTGTTAAACTTTCATAATGTAGTGCCAGTGTTTTAAGTTTAAAATCCGCCTATCACGCGTCACCAGTATACCTTTCACAGTTCATTCCGCATGTTTGAAAAGTTCTTTTTTGGCGTATTCGCAGCGCAACTGGTGGCAGAATCGGAGGCTAAGTGGACGACGCGTCGAATTTCTATTGCCAAGCCTTATAGCGTATAAGGAAGCCTTGGACCCATCCACCCCGTTTTTTAAACGCCTGTAACTCAGGACTACAAGACATAAAACTGCAACTAAATTGAAAAATTGGCAAGTGTACAAAAGGGTACGAAATGGAACAAAAGGGTGCAAAAATCAAATTTTGATAAATTCGATGAAGACCTTTCTTTTTCAGCAAGGCGGCGTTGGCTTCTTTTCTGCCAGCTTGTGACTCAACGCGCTAGCCAAGTTATTCTATTTTTCACATCCCTTTTTCCCTCCGCCGGCTTCGATTAAGGCAGTCTAATAGCTAAGATGGTTTTCCATTATTTCGTCAAGTTGGAACCTCCCTCTCAATAATGTAATACTGACAGCTTTAAAAGACGGCGGTAGTGTAACGAACAGCACTGAGACTTCTGTTTTCTGCTTATCACGTCACCAACAAGCGATTGCTCACAGTAAACAAGCGTAATTTATTCGCGACACTGGAGAAAAGAAAGAAACGAAGATTGTTCTGCTGGCATATAATAATTCGTTTAATATACAACTCCCCTCCCTCCCCCCCAAAAAAAACCCTTATTCAACGGCAATTGGAAACCAAGGTTCTACTGTCAATTTTTTCCTACAAACTTTTTTTTTGAAAACCCGAGTTCAATAATACTAAGGGTCTTCAGTTACCATAAAAATATTATTTAATGGAAACAAATTCGAGGTGAATAAATAAAACCGCATTGATATCAATATCAACTAAAGGAAACTACTCCAAACCAGTTCATTTAACATTTAATATTCAGTGGGTGTGCAGTTTTTAATTTTTTTAAACTCTTGTCTAATCCATCCAGCGTTGTAGCATCCAGTTTATTAAGAGTAAAAACAGACCTTCCTTTCATGAACCTAACCGATGCGTCCACCAGTATTCCTGTTGAAGTATTGATATGTCAGACCCTTGAAAGAGCGCACAATCCTCCCAGGTTTAGGGCTGATTGTCAACCTATTGACTTTTTTTTACTAGTTTGGGAAGCAGGACTCGAACAGGCGTCCACTTGATTAGTAGTTCAAGACTTTGACCACTGGACTGCTCACAGCTATTTTGTTATAAAATGGGTATCTCACCTTTGACGGTTTCTAAACGGCAGCAAGTGTAGCACAATTTCTTCGAAGTAAGTAACCAGGTTAGGGGCGAGCTGCTCGACCTTCGCGTATAGGGTTTCCGAACCCGGCTCCAAATGCCAACCCCGAGTTTTCAGGTTTGAAAAATGTAAAACTCGGGTTTATCCGCGTACTCGGGTTTTACATAAAATTGAACAACATGCAACGCGAATTCCAAAGTTTCAGAATTCAAAGGTTTCACGTTGCAAAATTGTTAATATTTCATTAAAAAAATTGAAGTAAACTGGTAGCATTTATTAACTTTTTACACACTTCTTGAAAATTTCTTCAACTACGAAAACAAATCCTTTCGTTCAAAATTAACTTGCATAACTAGCACCAACTTCAGCAATGATTCGCGTGTGTTTGCGCAATGTTGCCAGCAGCAGAGCTAGATGCAGCTCGAATAGAAAGTAAAGACCCAACAATGCTGGTTGCTATAGCAATGGGGGAATGAGGAGGCGTTCCTGTTTGCCCCATCACCAGGCGATGGCCACGCACTTGTCTTTAACTAAAACGCTCCATATATGGAGCGAATATGCGAAAATAATGGGGCAAAAAATGACGTGAAAATTGAAATGGAAATAAAATTGAAATAAAATCGAAAAACACGGTTTTTTCAGGATTAATTATAGTGGTTAAGCCTCCATTTCACGACAATATTAAACTCGAAAAACCTGGGGTTTACGGGTCTGTAAATCATCCGGGAACCCGGGTTTTCGGATACCCGGGTACCCTGGTTGGTAACCCTATTGGCCTACCTCGACAATAACGTGAATGTGACGTGGTCGTTGGCGTACGACGTGGCCAGTGAGTCCGTCAAATACACGCCATTGGATCTTCGCGAGTGTTTAGAAATTCGCCCCGGGACAAGAGTAAAATGTGCCTATTTTTAATATTATATTTAAAAAACGGATTTGCGTAGTACCTACTTGACAGAATACCCTCCTTAACATATTTTTTCTAGGTCTGTGCCACCACTGTGCCCCATGCCTGTTTTAGCCAATCACGTTACGTTTCACCACCATTTGCACATTTCCAGCATCTCTAACCAATCATAATAATAATGAAAGGTTTAACCACCCAAAGGTGGTCAGTACTAGAAGGGTGAAACCGTGTAACGGCTTACATGTGACGGCAGCACGCAACACACGAAGCACACACTTCGTGGTACACTTTGCCTCAAACATGGCGGCTTGCCAGCCTTCCAATTACTGCATACTCGGAATCGGTTGGCTGCCAGCCGCCGGATGGCAGCACGGGTCCACAGCATGACCTGTTGGAACCGGTCTGCACATGTTCAGTCGTAGCCTCAGGCTAGAGTCTATGGTTCTGGATCGCTTAAAAGGCGAGTTCCAGCCGAGACTCGAGCCAGTTCGTGTTGGAGATCTGACTGAACGGTTGGATCTCTAGAAGCCTACAGGGTCGGACAGAAGTTAAATTCTGGTTGATGCCTAATATGTAACGCTATAGAAGTGTATACATAGTCCCCTAGCTACACTCTGAGAAGTAAATTAGAATTGAGCCTTGTCTTGAAACTAATCGTCTACTTCCTTAGCACCTTACAACCGCTAACACTAGTCCCTGTCACATTAAAAAAAATTATGAATGAGCAAATGTTATTCACAATACAAGTTCGGGTCTCTTCAAGAAAATTATGAGAACAGTTTTCCCCACCTGAAACTTAAAACTGGGAAATTATATGGATCAAGTGCAGTTCTTAAAAGCAGTAATGACGAAATTGCAGAATGAGGGTAAATGTGTTGGAGCTATACTTATTGACCTCCAGAAAGCGTTTGATACCATCAATCATACCATTTTATTAGAAAAATGACATAAGGCAAGGTTACGTGGAGAAATTTACAGCATTATAAAAAGCTATACGAGTGAAAGAAAGACAGCAACAAAAGTTGAAAATACAATTAGCAATTTTGAAAATGTGGCGTATGACATTCCTCAGGGCTTAGTTATGACGCCACTTTTGTTAATAATTTACGTTAACAATATCGAAACCAAATACGTAAAAACTAAAGTTTATCTGTTCTCAGGTGATATCGTTGTTATTTCACTTGAAAATTAATACACAAACATGATGAACTATCTCCAAAATGATTTCGATAATATTGGAAAACGGTGTTCCGAAAATGAGGTCTTTATCAATACCTGTAAAAACACAACGTGTGTGTGTACCTTACGAAAAAGTTAACCAATACAAAAATATTTATATTCGTAAAAATCAGTGTAATCCTTATAATTGCACACCTGGATGTGATGAAATTGAGGAAGTTGAGGAGGCTAGATACTTGGGAATAATTAATGACGAAAAATGGAGTTATAAAGACCAGATTAACAGTACTATAAGGAAATTACGTAAAATGATGCTAAGTCTTTACAGGATAAAAAATATTCTAGATAATAAAACCAAACTAAATTTATATTACGTATGGATTGAGAGTATTTTGAGGTATGGTATTGAAGTGTATGGCCACAGAAAGGACTCAACTTAACAAACTTCAAAAGATAAAAACAAAATCGTAAAAATATTATTTAAAAATAATCCAGACTATAATACAAATAATGTTTTTCATAAACAAACAATACTGCAAATTAAACAACTTAGAGACTTTGTAACCATTTATGAAAATTACTTTAAAACTGACAGATAAAAAAGCAGAAATTTTACCTAAATCAACAATGGTCCTCAGGTAATGTCCCTCAGGTAATTAACGATTACGGTAAACAGTGTGGGTCATACGTAATCCCAACTCTGTTTAATAAGTTACCCATTGACCTGCTAAAACTTTGTAGTAAGATTAAAATTAGAAAGGAGATAAAAATATATTTTTTAAACAATTAAAAGTATGTTAAATTAAGGAAGGCCACTGGGTAAATGATTGTTACATCATAACGCTTTTATGTTCAAGTTGTGTGCTAGTTTAATTATTATTATTAGTATTTTTAGTTCTTTTTTGAGGTTTTGCAGTTACCATACTAGTATCATACTTGTGTGGTTTCGGTTTCGTTTTCGAAACGATTTTAAATTTTCTTAAATTTTTGCTTTGACTTTTAACGTTTGCTGTAATACGGTATTTGTTAAAAACATTAAAATCGCTCGGCACAACGCACCGGACGAGATAAAAACACACTAGCAACTTATATTTCGGGACATAATGCTACTGGTCCCATTAATCAAAGAAAAAAATAAAAAGGTGTGAAGCCTGCAGAGCTGAGAGCAGGATTTTTATCTGATTCTATACAAGGTATTTGTTGTTTTTTGTGTACGTTGTAATTGATATTTTTATTGGTAGTAATTGTATAAATTATTGACGGGTTAATTGCAAATTTGATATGTCTCGGCTTTCCACAAGTTTCTGTGTGAACTTAAAAGCCGTTATTTGGTGATATACTACTATTACTATTAAAAACGGTCGACTGCACGCACAATCATCTAGTTTCACGAGGAGCTTCGAGTGATACCAGTATTCTTTCCGTAAAGAACATCAGGCCGTGGAACCAGAACAGAGCGATACCAAAACCATAACACTTATAAATCTATATCGTAAAAGTGTTATAGGTTTAGTTTTTCTTTTATATCTCCTTTCCCGACTCACCCGTCCCAACTTAACTCCCACCACTCACCAGCCATAGTTCATTGACTCTGAAAGTCGTTATACCACTATCAACAACGTAGCAACTCAGCCCAGTTTCTCCGAAAGAGGACGCCACTCACAGACAATGGTGGGACGCGGATTTTCACTTTTACGAGCCACTTAAATAAGGATTTACGGCATTGACCACCCTGATGACTACACTTTGACCACTAACCCGTTCAGGACCGACCAAGCTATCTCCTACAAAGTTTTTCCTTAGCTCGTTGGCTTAAAAGCTTAAGATAAAATGCAGTATCACCTGCTGCAGATGTTCAAGCTAGCTTTTTTGTTTTGTTTTATCAGTTCGAGCTATGATATTAAGGTTGGTCTCAGACCAAACGAAAAGATAGGACGAGAGAAATGCATTAAAAGGCGTAGTGTAGATAAAACCTGATATATTAAAAACGAAAACAAGAGAAAAAAGCGGAGAGTTATTACCAAAGCCTAAAAAGCTGATAAAAAAAGTGTTTGTAAGTGTTTGTACTCTGGTTAAGTCCTCATTTATCACACATTCACTACGTTTACATGACCACATCGAAGCGCTTCAGAGGGATGCGCCCGTGTCGCCTCCGTGGGTCTTGTAAACACCCGTTCGTAGCGCTTTCTCCTATCTAGCGATACAAACCCATAGCGCTTCACAGAGATGGATTGGCATTCTGAAGCACATTGTCTTTATTCACGTAAGCACTCGCAATCGCAATCGCACTGATATGTTGGTTACTTGGAACCACTCGAATTTTAGGTAAATAAACTGAAAAAAAAAAGGTACATGACTAAGAATACCACTAAGGCTTGCAATTGTATACGTTTGGATACTTGGGACCACTCGAATTTTAGGTAAATAAACTGAAAAAAAAAAGGGTACATGACTAAGAAGACCACTAAGGCTTGCATACGTTTGGTTACTTGGGACCACTCGAATTTTAGGTAAATAAACTGAAAAAAGGGTACATGACTAAGAAGACCACTAACACTTGTAACGTTTTGTTTCTTGGGACCACTCTAATTTTAGGAAAATTAACTGAAAAAAGGGTACATGACTAAGAAGACCACTAACACTTGTAACGTTTTGTTTCTTGGGACCACTCTAATTTTAGGAAAATTAACCGAAAAAAGGGTACATGACTAAGAAGACCACTAAGCCTTACATACGTTTGATTACTTGGGTCTAAGCTGACCTAGTTTACTACATGCAGGGGGAGAGCAGCCATGGAACGTGCCCACAATTTGCAGGAAGGGTTTTCTGATCGCACTGGCCGAATCACCTTCGCTAACGCAACGGTCCTAATCGTGATCTTGCGTCTTGTAAACAGGTGCCTTTTTTGATGTCCAATTCAAAGCGTATCATTAAAATCCTCTTTTTTCAATGGCCATGTAAACGTAGTGATTATCTCATCAGCTGGAAGCTAGCTGTGACCTAGAGATTGACGGCAAAAGTGTCACTGTCATGGTAACGTCTTGTACCAAGCTACGTTGGTAGGTAGCTACATATGACATCAAAATGCAGCAGACTTGCTGCCGATTATCCAGCAGTGTCAACTACGGCAGGGAGCGGCATGGGAGGCTTAGAATGTAATATCATTGAGCATATCCCTCAGGTTTTTTTAGCCAATGGTAAAAGGATATTAGTGACGTATCAGCCAGTCACAGCCCGCTTATTCTGATCAATTAATAAGTGATGAACGCGCTTGTGCAAAGTGATAATCAGGTACCACAACTAGCTGGCGCCAAACAAAACCAGAATCACAAACATGCTAAAAAGGCTTATTAAAGAATGAGAAACTAAATTAAGGATGAGAGATAGGTTTAGCGTAGGTTACATTTGATTTGTTTTCGATAGGACGTCGATTGCTACAACAACTTCTGGTTCTGACTATTGCTAACTAGTGGAAACCGTAACCAATAATGCATTACACCGGAGCTGGAGCAGTGATATGCTTCCTGGAGCTGTACAGCATACTTGTATGTGGTCGCAATCCATGAAAAATGCATGGAATAGTCACTAAAGTTATTTTAACCATATTTTAGCGAGAACCGTGTTCGTTACACAGCAACCAAGATAGCAAGCAACCGACGGAAACTTAGATGGAAGTTGGCTTGGCTCAACAACTTGTCGGCTAACAATTTGCCTTAAGCTAAATGCAAATAAATACAAATAAATACCAAATACGGCTGTAAAGCGTGTGGTTAATTATAATATTACATACAATAATAAACATTTTTATATGCTTCATTAATAAATGAATTGGAGAGAGGCAGACGCAAACAACGAACGACTGTAACCTGGAGCGTAACAGCCTAAGGAAACGAAAGTGAAACGCTCGAGCAAACAGATTCGCTATTAAATTTATACAAATGAAGAGAAACGAAGAATGTTTACTTGTCAAATTAATACAAGTTTACAACAAAATAAAAACAAAACGTAGAAGTACTTAAATATGTGAATTAACAATATAGAGTGTATACAATCAATATGTGCATAGATTTTACAACCAGAAGTATGTTTTACAGACATTACGATATCGCTGCAATAGGTCTATCAGCAGCACACGACAAAAAGGCACAGTCACGTTGGGGTTAAAAATTCGAGGAAGATATTGAAAGAGCAACCAGTGATTCAGTACCAGTAAATGCAAATTGATCGGTGGGTCGTTATCGATCTTTTTGGAACACTCAAGTTTCTGTCCCCGTAAGCACGCTCTTGTTTGTGTTGAAAATAACAAGCCTTAATAAGATCTTAATAATCAACCAACACAAGCACTCGCGAGTTTAATGGGAGCAAAAACTTGCGTGATCTCAAAAATTATCGATAACTATACCATTGCGCTCAGGACAATTTACCGGTGATAATTTACCACCTGTGGTGCTACCCGATATTTTTTTTGCCTTCGTCCCTCCATCTTATTTTTAATGTAACGAGGTATTCCCGTTATGTGTACATAATTTTTCTCAATCTCTCGTTGCATTCCCAAGCTGATAAAAACACATTGGTGTTTTTTTTTTTCTGTGCGGAATGTAATTCGTGATCATGGAAGAATGATTGATATTAGACTAGCATCTTGTGGAATTACTATTGGAAATAGGACTTAATGGAACACGAGGCCTAGGTAAAGAAAGCAGTCCAATCCAATCAGTTTCTATGGATAGTTTGGTGCTCGCCCAAAGTGACGAATAAAGGCCCGACCTTGCTGTATTTAAAGTAGCACTACCACCGATTGAAAAGTGAGCGAACCATGGCTCCGTCTAGCGGTATTGATATTGTGAAAGGGCAATTACAGCCATTTTGACATGCATGTTTGACTTTTGGATCACTTACACAATAACTAAACACAAGAATTGTGGTAAGAATACGTGACTTAAATCCGATATAACAATTTAATTACTGCATTACCAAAACACGACACGGAGATCGCCATTGTTTTGCTGGAACGCTCAGTAATTAATGCCGACAGATGTCACTTTTCGATTTCGACTCGCAGCCGATTTAGATAGCTGTATTGACTGTGAGGAGCTCAAGCGTCTGACGGCCTTAGCTGGCCGGCAGTGTACTGGCCTGCAGCTAAGGCCGTCACACGCTTGAGCTCCTCACAGTCAATACACCTATCTCAACCGGCTACGAGTCGAAATCGAAGAGATCCGTCTGTCGGCATTAATTTCTGCACGTTCCAGCAAAACAATGACGACCTCCGTGTCGTGTTTTGGTGATGCGGTAATTAAATTGTTATATCGGACGTACGTAACGTATTCTTACCGTAATTGTTGTGTTTAGTTATTGTGTAAGTGATCCAAAAGTAAAGCATGCATGTAAAAATGGATGTAATTTCCCTTTAACCTTTACTGCTTGCAATGAGGTGCACGAGGACGTGCTAAATTTTAACTCAGTAATTCCCGAGATCATGGCTTGTTTGTTTTGTAAAAAAAAAATGGAGTTGTGCATTCCTTCACTTGAAGCAAGCAAGTGCTAGATACTACTAGAGGGCGCTACATGTTGCCAGATTCTGCAGACTTTCAATCGGCCATAGTGCCACTTTAAAGCTATTAAAATCTAACTAAAATCTGGGGCGGGGAAATGTTTTCTAATTATGAATGTCGAAATAAGTCCGTTTGAAGGGAGGACTGGACTTCTAGGCTGGCGGAAATGGAATGAACATTGGGGTCGCTATAGCTTGTTGAGTGTCCTCGTCAGATTACAGTAATGTTTTGACGTAAGAATTTCTAATTTATGCAGTGTTGGTCTCACGCAGCGAGTTGATCATCGGGATTGTTCTCACGTTACTGCAATTTTGCCTTGGGCACCTGATTTTGTCAAGGTGGTGCAACAGACGGAGGGCGTCCCATATTAAGTTTATATTAGGAGCTGTTCACTGTCAAATGTTCACTGTACACGGAGCCAGTGTCAACAAAATGAGTATCGTCTATCTATACGTGACAACAAGGCTTTTCGTAAGGCTTCAGTTCATAAACAAATTAACTGAACAAAAAACGGCTTCGCAGTTTAGAAAACCATCTCCCTTCTGCCATATGCCTAAACTGCCAAAGAGCCAGGAGGCGAGACACACGATTTCTTCCCAGTCGGCCTTGGCTGGAAGAATCTTTACCCATCCCCGCTATACGGCCGTTTCAACTATGTAGCACGCGAGTTGCTGCATACTTGAACTAAACATGCTTGGTAATTTTATCAAGGATACTCCGTCGAGCCCTACTGGTCTCCTATATACCGCTCTTGGTACAGATTGTTTCTTTATTCAAATAAATTGTGCTGTGGAAGCTATATAGTAAAAGCGACGCCAGGGCCGATTACCAGGAACCACACGTCGCTTTTAACGTTTGTTAGTACCACACTTTACATCGGTGTTCTTGTTTCACATATTTTAAGAATTTTTATTTAGAAGCTATCTCCTTACCCGCTACGTGTGATGCTTTGAAACAGGAACAACATGTCGCCTATAATTTTTGATAAATACAAAATATCTACAAAGTAACTCAGTTTGCTCCTTGGATCTCACCCATCCCACACTTCACATGGATTTTCTAGTTTCACTTATTTTACCACAATTTCGCTGGATTATTGGTAAGGAGTGAACCAGGTAATGGTTCAACGTATACCCTACTGGTCGAATGTTGCTGTTTAAAACGTTACGAATATAGACATAGAAATATTCCTGACAACCTTTCTTTTATCAGTATGTCATGATTACTGTATTTGGCATTTATTTATTTTTTCGCCCTATCGACAGTAAAATGGGCATTCTGTGCTCTTGGCTTTGGAATGTCCGTAAAGCAAGTTTAACACTCTTGCCAACCGTGAGCGCAACGCGCATCATTTACTGTTGCCTTCAATCGATTGTTGCAGACATTCCTGACAAACCATGAGGACAAACCAGTGCATTCAAGAGGAGGGGTGGACCCCATGCATCTGTGTGAACAAGCGTTATGTTTGGTGTGCTCTGTATCGCAGTAGACGGTGATGACCTGACCAAGGAGCTGTGCGTCATGGTTGCCCAGCGGATAGAAAGAGACAATAGTGGTTAGTGGAACAGTGATATGAGGATGTGTGGTTGATTTTCGTGGTATTGATTTGCGGTGGGGATTTGTGGTTGAGATATCTGGTTGTGGTTTGTGTTTGTGTTGATTTCGTTGGTTTATTTTAGCATTTGAATAAAGCAAATAAATGAAATGACAAACCATGGTTTCCTTCACTGTACTGGTGCTGTAAGTCAGGCATGTACGACGAAAGGCACCCTTGGGACTCGACTCGCAACAATCGCGCAACAATTATGGACCACGACCAGCAGTAAAATTCGACTGATTGATTGATATTTAATTGAGCCTCGCGGAAGATGGGACAACAACGGTTTGAGGTGGTTTATTGCTTTTTTTAGAGGTGATTTTGCGAACCTAGAATTACGAAAATACGCCCACGCGAAATCCGGATTAATTTCCTGCCTTTCAACACCTTTCTCATATTTTTAACCTTCCTACTTCCAGAAAACCAAACCAGACACCGTGTCCAAAAATGGAACCGTCGACTCCACACCAGTAAGTTCAGGACGACGTCACACTGAATGAAGTAGCGTCATCCAAAAATAAATAAATTAATTAAAAATAAAAAATAAAAAATAAAAAATTCTGCGGCAGCACGTCAAGCGAACCAGCCAACCAATGCAAAAAACGCAGATTGGAACAACAACAAGCAACTGGACGCTTGAAACACTAACGCAAATAAAAAGACATTGAATAACAATCAAAATCAAACAACACCAAACAGTTCTAGATTCACTGCCTAAGTTTACGCTAAACCCACTACAGGATTTTAAAAGACAAAAAAATATGCAGTAGGATTCAGTACAAACATGAAAAGAGTAGGTTGAAGCGATCGCGACGAGAGGATATATAAGGAGAGATGGGAGGCCAACACAAATAGGACTAGCACAAATATGTAATGATGAAATTAATCTGAAGATGCGCTGATTGAGTGAGCGAAGCGAACGCAAATCAGCGCTTATTAGCCACCTCGGGGTAAAGAAATGGCTGCCAACGAAAATAAATGTACATATACATCCGTACTCTCGAATTATTCTTACGTAAGAACTTGCATGGTTAAATTACACATTTCTGCATTATGGGGAAGCTTTACTTTAAGATTCTAACGTGTTCATGACGGGTTTTCCTACTGCTACTATTAATAATAGCAGAATACCCGCATATTTACGTTCTCTCCCAACAAGACATCAGATTGGTGCTTTTGACATGCCAAACTTCCCCAAAATCCTGCACGCACTGCAGTGAAGTTATACTCTTACTGTTTTGGAGTAAAATTTGCGTCTTGGAGAAATGCAGCCAGCAAAACGCTCGCGGAGCGGTTCCACTTTACCAGATAAGTAAATTTGCAGAGCGGATCAATGTTGTTGCAGCGTGGTCGGTAAACCGACATAATTATTAGCATCGTTGGGATTGTTATTCTTGTGCGGGATTAAAGCCGCGTCAGCCTAAACTTATTAACGACTATATTAGCATAATGAACCACAGACAACCCCGCTGCTGACAAAACCATAGTATTTTATTTATTCAACAACGTCAACGAATAATTTTAACTGTTGTTCCTTTGGTTTTCCGCAGGCTAAAAAAACAAAAAACAAAGGTAGTTCTGTGCAGATTGTTAGAACCCTTAAAATGAACACGTTTTGACTCGCAGAATTATAAATTTGCTAGCTGGAACCCGTGGTGGTGTTAAATGCGTGGTATGACACTCTAAGTATGGTAGCTCATGTGTATATCCATGTTTGTCATGTGCATGTCCATGTTCTTAAAATGTTTGCGCACACTGGCTAATAAACGCTGATTTTCGTTCGCTTCGCTCACTCAATCAGCGTCTATGATTACTGATATTCTTCCATGTTCATGTTCTTGCTGCCGGAAATAAATGAGGCCCGGTGCGCTCGAAGCTGCCTCTTCGAGAGGCATGCTGTCCTGAAAGCTTCCCCTCAATGCTTCCCTCCTACCAGACGTGCGGTGCCGTTGGTTCTTATACTTAACTCTTAAACGCAATGCTTAAAAGTAATAGTCTTGATGCATACGACCTTATTATGTAGATTTTTTGTCTTTTACATTTCAACCGACAACTGCCTGAGCAAGCCACTGCCACTTGTGAATAAAATAGGCCTGCTAGCTTAATCAGAGAAAGAAAGAAAAGAAATCTGCCCACACTGGAGCGCGAAGATAAGACCTTTTGGTAAATATCTGACGTACTATAGTCTGTTCCACATTGTTTGCAGGAAACTGACTGTACGATGCCATGTTACTTTACAGTACGAGTGCAAAAACACGTAACTATCCTACACGCAGACTATAACAGTAAATGTGTAGAGTGTACAAGTGTGGTATCAACATCTTTTTCCGTCATAGTGTACGTCATAGTGCAAGGAAAAGTCGCGTTATACGATCAGTTCCCTGCAAACATAATGTGGAACAGGATTAGGGTCTTCCTGGGCAAAGATGCTGCTTATCTTTTTCCATGGGTTACCTGAAGGCCACAAACAAGAAAGAAAAACAGTTCGCTTTCTCACCAGCAATAGATCCAGGCAAATAATCAATACTATATCACCAGGGCCCCCACAACGGGGGGGGGGGGGTCAGGTGGCCACGCTGCACCCAGGCCCGGTGGTTCAAGGGGCCTGTACGGCCTAAAAAAAATTTCTGGCCGACGAATATTAAAACGTATAGTGTAGCTTTTTTACGATTTCAGCTAGGGGAGGGGGGCCCGCTGTTGTAGTTAGTCCCAGACCCGTAACGTTGATGTGGGGACCCAGTATATCACATGGAAAGTGCGTGAATTTTCCTTTTCTTGTGACTTATTCAAATTGTTTCTCTGTTTGCATTTCAGTAGTTTAGAATATAAAAATTGTATTGCCTCACACACCTCCTATTGATTTCTAACCTATGGCAACGTTGTTGGACAGTTTTACCATTGTAACCATTCTTTAAAGGAAAATACAACTGTGACAGAACTACTTTATAACCATGGTTTAAATAAGGGTGTTCTGTGTTCCACGTCACAGCACTCCTGTGGTGAGCGCTACAAAAGCTTCAATGACCCCACCAGCAATGATTGTGGAATTACCTAATCTCTCTCTAAACATTATTGCTCAAGTTATGATTTCCTTTAAACCATAGTTACCTCGGTAAAACGTCCATCTTTATCGCATTATAACAGCACGCACGGGGGTCAAGTGGCCGAATGGATAGCACGACTGTATCATTTGCCGCAGACCTCTGGTTCAAACCAAGCTATAGCACGTTCCTGTGCATGGCTGGAAAAGAAGAACTTACTGGACCAATTCGGGCTGGATATCTAGACACACGCTAGTGTGTCGCGCCAAGTTAGGCAACAATCATCACAACAAACATCACATCAATTCAATTGTAGAGGTTGTAAACCATTGTAGCGCGACGCCATTGCGTCAGTGATTTATATCTTGAAGCCTAGTTGGGCACATTTCAGGTACTTGGGGAAAAATAATAATGCGGTACAAAAGCTTAAATTGTGTTGAAATCGAGAGCAATGACCCACCTGACAAAAATTAACTCGTGTTTGAATGCCAGCTATGCTGCTTTCAATGCAAAATCTGCCCCTCAATAACGTTGAAAATGTGTTACTAGCTAGCTAGCTAGTCCACTCATCCCCATGTTAAATCCCATAGGGTGATTATTCATCGATTCCCAGATAACGGGAAGGCTTCCAGCTATGAAATTGGACGAATGGGTGCACTACAATACGAACTACGTACTTTTTATGGTTTGGAGCCTTGGGGCGTAACAGGGATGGCGTGGGAGGGCGCGTAAGTACGAAAATATTGTTATAACCATTGTTAGTATTGTCAGCATCGTCTGTCATTGGACGGCCAAAGTTCCGACAATGAGAACGTGTATACTGACGTGCGTGCTTAGACACACACTAGTGTATCACGATAAATCTAAACAACGTTGCAAAGAAATTGTATTCACGTCCAATTCACCAAGTGTAAAGACAAAGCAAAATAAACAAAGCCAAAAACTGGTGAAGAGGCCACTAAGTTGAGAGTGGTTCAGCCCTTCAAAGGAGTGATATCAACACACTAAAACTAACTAAATGCAACAAATTACAACAAAATTAAAACCAAATCAAAAGCCAATAAAGAGGTGACTAAGTTGAGAATGGTTCGGCCTATACGCAAAACGTAGTAGCAAATTGTTGAAAACCAATTTCTTGTTGACGTGGCACTTTATTACTCATCTGCACGGTAGTGGAGTTGAGTCAATACACAATTAAAAAAAAAGTAGTGATATATCAAAAACCAAAACTGGTAAAAAGGGCCGTCAAGTTCCGAATGGTTCGGCCCTTCAAAGGAGTGATATTAACACACCAAAACATTCGCCAACTTAATCGTACCGAATAATACTTTGGACGTTAAATGAAACTTGAACATTGCTACCGAAAGTAGCAATGTTCTAGTTTTCATTTAACGTTCGAATTTTTAAGCGGTGCGATTAACTTGGCGAATGTTTTGGTGTGTTGATATCACTCCTTTGAAGGGCCGAACCATTCGGAACTTGGCGGCCCCTTTTACCAGTTTTGGTTTTTGATATGATATATAATACGCTTATTAGGTTGGACAAGCAAATTCATCACTATTATGCACTACAATGAAAGAGGGTGTATAATGAAAGAGGGCGAGCGACCGACAATGTCAAACAAACAGATGTGGCCTATAACAATCGACATATTGCATTAATAAAGCTAGCTCTTAAGAGCCGACTTGGAAGAGCGTCAAAGTTGGTTGAGTAACAATCACTGCATACACAACCGTTGTTGGGTTTGTTGGGCTTGGTATCAGAACAGAAAAACGTCCTCCATTGAAAATAAACAATTACTTCCATAACACAAATCAGCAGGGGTTCAAAGAGGGAGCAGAGATGGGGATATTCAGACCACACAATATGGGAAACCGGAGCCCACTACAGTGTTACGCTCAGGTATGCGGAACCAGTTAGCCGGCGTATGTTACGCCGGGGGTACAGCTAAGTAAGTAAGTTACGGGGTTACGGGGGAGGGGGGAGCATGGGAGAAAATTAGACCAGTTGTATGTACCCTTTTCGTTCCATACTGCCCACTACAGTATTTCGCTCAGGTGTGTGGGAACCAGCTAGACCGGCGTATGTTACGCCGGGGTACAGCTAGTTATTATTATTATGTCGACTGTTCGACTGTGGCATGTAAATGATCTTAGCTATTTTCTCACAAAGTTCTCATTCCCCGTCCCGAGATAACTTTAAGACGTTGATTTAACTGCTTCCCTTTAAAAGAGACACATGCTCCATATTTGTTGGTTGTAAACGCAAAGTGCACCTGCTTTCTTCTTAAACAACGTTTTACTTGACCCAGTATTACTCCTTCGCAGGTCAGTATGGTTCCAGGAAACCCAAGCATAGCGAGTAAGTACTGTTTAGTGGTCAGCATCATCGTGTCCAATCTGAACTAAATGCGTCCTTCAGAGGGTTAACAACGATTTTTTCTTACCCAGTATTAACTCTTCACTACGCATAGTCATTTCAAAACACCAACTAGACGTCAAAACGCTAAGGTCCATAGTAGCCCACACTGCGAGCCTTGTGAGGGATCCGCACGACAACCACGAGCAAATCTAACAAGCACAGCCAGCACTGAATGAACCTGAGAGTACAAGGACATCAGACGCAAGACAAGCCTAAGGGGTCAAGTTGAGAAACGCCAGGACGATGGGGATGAAAATATGAGTCTCATCTCCAAACGAACCAAGGCCCAACGTGCAACGGCGCCAGGAGGCAAGCTCTGCCCAAGGCCAACAGACAAATAGAGGACACTCTAAAACTATCTCGCTCGGCCGAGTAAGGGCGAGTTTATGCAACGCCTCGCCTTTGTATTCTCGGAGCTAGAAGCTAGAAATTACCTGAAATTTCAACATGGCGGCCGTTTTAGCTCTACCAGCTCGCAATGAAACAGGTCAATAATTGAGTTTAGAAGCGATTGGGAAAATTGTTTCGTCAGGGGAAAATATTTATCTTACTGTCACGAATTATAGGACTGCAAGCATTTGCACAAACGATGTCGGATTTAGCTAATCCAGGTCGCATTGTTACCATGGCAACGACACCTGTGCCATTTCGATTAAATTCTAGCGGAGAGAATGCAAAGGCGAGTTGTTGCTTAAACGCGCCCTAATTGTGAGCTTCAGCACTAAATTATAAACGTAGTTTTTTGTCCTACTCTCATTACGCAAGTGCTTCAAGTCCAGTGAAGTAAGCGAACAAACACGCATACACACAATCATATCGTTTTAATGATGTAGGTATATCATCGACTTTTAGGGTGACTAAGAAACCCCCAAAACTGCAAAGTACTATGACAGTTTCTATGCTATCATCTTCAATTGCGTATTTATTTGAAATCGTGGGACGGGTTTCGATGTTTATTATTGCAGCCCCATGATGTATTTGCATGGGGACCAGGCGCTAATGGACTTCTCGTGTAGCGATTGCAGTCTTACGGCATAACTGTCCATTTCTCCGTTCGCCTGTTGACTACTTATCTCGCAGATAATTAACAAATGACGTATACCCAATCAGTTAATTTACTGTGGAAGATCTGTGACCAATTTATAACGAGTTCAAGTTCGACCTGTTAGCTCACATCCGCCCATTGACATTTTATCGACAACCATTAACGTGTTAAGTAATTAATAGCCTCATTTGTAAGCTGTTGTGTAAGCTGCTAAACATCGGCTAAGGCCATTAAGCCATTTTCTTAACGTTTGCCCACTGCATCCCGACGATATGGGTTAGATTAATAGATAGTATGGTGGATGTGGAGCGTGTGGTATGTGAAAGTATGTCGTCTCCGCGTAAAAAATGATGCTGCCATACTAAGCCTACAAACTGCTACTCAATACAAAACTACGAAACAAAACCACAGATTAACTGAGTAAAAATCGGCTTCGCCGTTTCGAAAAAAAAGCATTAGAGCTCGTATCCCCATACTCACAGCCCTGAAGGTACACGAATAAAAACGGATTAGAGTTCACTCGAACGCAACGAACTATAATTTGTGTTCATTTTGTGTATGCATTTTTATCTTTCAATTTTGTAGCGTTTTGCTGTTTATTGGGTCTATTTTGTGTGTGTTTGTGGGTTTACGTTTTGCGAATTGGAGTACAAATTATAGTTCGTTGCGTTCAAGTGAACTCTAATCCACAGTCACAGTGAAATGACTCTGCAATGGGAAAAGCAAATTGAAGAACCATAAATAAACCAAAAACATATGAGAAAGTAGTGGGCTTCGATTGCCCTGCAACCAGAACTAATAGACAGATCTTTGCTGCAGTTTTTTCATTATTTGCTCCCCCATAAGACATGAACAAAACAAACCAAGTAACACTTTTTTGAACAATCAATTGTAACTTTGAATATGCATGTTTAACTGAGTATTTGTTGGTTATCCGTTTAAAGTCATGGTAATACATTAACAGCTAAGCTTGATACTTTTCTGTTAATAACTGCATCATTAGTTAAGTATAGGAATCGCCTATAGAGTATACCGTCCAGCCTAGCCATTATTTTCTGCACTTCTAGAAAATGGAGGAAGTGGAGGGGGGGGAGGGGGAAATCGAAATATATGAGTGAAAATACGATTAAAAAAAACCCTTCGGTTGCTATTTGATAAAGACGTTGCAGCCCTCAGAAAAGGATCATTATGTCCTCACGCTTCTTTGCAAAGAACAATTGGCTTTAGTCCAATAGTATAAAGTTGCTTGACTAACAGTAATGATTGTTGTTACTTCAAGGAAACAACAACTATACTATGTACATACACAGAAACTTTACCGCAACCACGCAATTTGTCTCAGTTGATTGTGAAAATTCTTGTAGCGCACAAAATTCCTGTGGCCACAATAAGAGAAAGAGGTAGAATTTTTTTTTAGGAGAAAGGAAAGGTTTCAACTTCAGCGTAGAACTAATGGTCGCTTTCTGTGGATTCGAATGTGAACAAGTCACAATGTTACGTAAAATGGGAGAAACTCGGGGGCATAAAACCATTATTGGCTGGTGGGCACAATTAGCACGCACCAAGAGTTAGCTGATACTTTGGCTTCTATACCAAGTATAAAGCAGCCTATTATTCCAGCTTTCGTCGCGGGAAAACCCCATTATGAGGGTGGCGCAGTATCACAGCGTAATTAGCTAACGTCAAAATGACTAATTGTTTTGGATGGTCAAAACGTTAGCCGGTCTCATTGCCAGAAAGCAAATTTTTTTTCCTCCTAAAGCTAAGTATAGCTGCATATTTACAGGACTCGAGAAGTTAAATAAATTAGAATGTAAACCTATTTGCGTTTTAAACCCACGATCTCTAAAACTAAAGACCGAAGTCCTACCGCTAAGCCAAACTGAACTATAGCTTTTGACATGTACCCAGCCTTAGCCATAGCGCCAGAAGGAGAGAGAGGGACAATTTTGCTATACATAAATCCCATTTTTACATGCCACACTCGACATGAGCACGAGGCATCCACAGGGCCCTTTCTTCCAAGGAGGGTTGGGGGCCGGACTCGAATCCAGGATATCCAGGATATGAGATGGGCACGCTGACCATCAGGCCACCTTGCCCCGCTGCCATACTGAGCGGCCTAAAATAGGCACATAGGCCGTGTCAGTATGGCGTAGCGGTAGGACTTCAGCCTTTGGTTTCAAAGGTCTTGAGTTCAATTTCCCCGCTCAGGCAATGTGACATTTAAGTCCATAAGGCAACGTAAATGGTTTGCATCCGTATTTAATATTTAAGTGTAGCTACAACGTACAGCGTCTCCCAGTCTCTAACCGTTCAGCAAAAAAAGAAAGAAAGCTTCAAACTAATGGATTTTATTGCATGTAAAGGGAATTGGGCGGGGGTTAAAGAAAAAAACATTGACCAAACTAGAGGAAAAATACAATTGTCAGCCACAAACATAGCACTTCTTAGCATTCAAAATTCCCTAAAACAGAACTTGGTTTCTGGAGAGGCAAGACCCCGCGTTACGCGAGTGTTTACAAGGTTTTGAAGCAATCAGTTTCTATACCAACAGTGGCATAGTTCTTTCAATACGCCTTCCAAAAAATAGGTTTGGATCTTAGAGGATATTCATATTGCACGTATTGTAGGGACTGGTCATTATTTATGGCCGGGGGGGGAGGCTGGAGGAAATGAATATGTGACCATCAAATTTTCGATGACCCTCCCCCTTCGAGACCCTGAACAAATCTTGACCCTCCCACTCAAGTTCCAAAATAATGTAAGACCCCCCCCCTCAAAAAAAATGCGCTTTTCGTATACCTAATGAGACTGTCTGCAGATGATTCTTGTAGCCAAGATAGTGCTGTAGCCAAATTAAGTAAGTACCTCTCCACACCGACAGTTACCATTAGTTGTAAGGAAAAGTATCTCATTTTTAACGAAAAGACATGTTAGGTTAAAAATGTTGTATAAAATGTTCCTTACACCCATCTCTCGTCGGCATTCATACAATAAGTATGATGAACACACTGTTTGCTTGTATAACCGCATCCACAACATAGTCAGCACCTGAAAGACAGAAGGAGCCAAGAAACCAGGTGCCAAGTTTTTGTACAAAGTCCTTTATGAAAACTATACTTGCAGTAATGGTAGTTAAAGCTTCCAAATCCTTGCAAAAACTCACATCATGGGGGGCTTGCCCACCAGAAGCTGAGGCGTTTTTATAGAAATTTTGACTGCTTTTGAGGACCAAAAATGACTTTCTTCCATACGTTAATACGTTTTCGACACCCTCACCCCTCTTGACGAGACCTGAGAAATTTATGACTCCCCCCCTTCGAGAGGGTCCAAAAGTGTCATTACCCCCCAATTTCCTCCGCCTCCCCCACCCCTGGCGATAAATAATGATCGGTCCCTTACTGGCGGCGCAAGTATACAAATATGAGCATTGTTTTTTTCCTCAGAGAGCCTTGTTTTTTCCTCAAAACAGCGGCATGTTTTCCCACACAGCTGGAAACTTGGTATGCGGACTGCTCAACTTAATCAATTTGACTGCCTCCATCAGCACAAGTAAAGCTTAGTTTCATTTTCTTTAGTGTGTCTGTGTGTGTGGGGGGGGGGGGGAGGTGACTAGTCAGGTTATTTTTGGGTTTTGGAGGTGATCAAGATATTTTTTTCAGGCAGGTCTTAGAGAGGAGTTCATCGAAAATTTAGATGTAACGATTTCAATCATTTTGCTTTCTGTTCGCACGTGTTTGCTCAACTAATGTTGAGCAGAAGTATGTTGCGCCGCCAGTGATGATAGGAAAAAAACTCAGGTGGCCTATTGAAATCACCCTGAGTATGCATTAAATTCATACATTCTTCGATTGCACAAACAGCACCTTCATCAGTCAGTAAATAAAAACAAGTTTGTTTATGCGCAAATTGCTGTAAATAATATAAAGGTTATAGTCGGAAAGAAGCCAGCAGACAAATTGCAAGTTGGTGTTGGAATGGAGTTCCCAAGTTTCAAACGGATTCCATTCGACCAAAGGCAGGCAAGTAAGCAGCCTTCCTCGTCACACGAATCATCATTGTGTCCTTGCGAGAGAAGAAGCTACACAAAAGACAGACATAGCCAGCCAGCCAGCCAACCAGTCAGGCAGACGTCCAACGAGACAGGCCCGAAGCGTTCCAAGATGCGCGATGCACGAGGCCTCCTTGTTGTGCGTGGGCGTGTGAATGCCCTACCCTATCGTCTCACTTCGTCACCACGTATATTGGAAAGGAGAGAGCTGACAGAGCTTGCTTGCTAGCCTGATGAGCCATGGCTGCCAACCAACAGGCATACATAGTACAACGGCCGTGCCAACGACTAATTTCGATCGTCAACAATGGACCCACGTGACCCGGCACGATGCTCTTGAGTGGCAATGGCGCCCTCTAATTGAAGGGAATCCAGTTTCTCGATCGAGGAGGAGCGGGGGAAATTGGAGAGGGGAGGGGGGGGGTGGAAAGAAGAGAGAAAATGGTCGCCGGTTTAGGTTGGATGGACGGAGAGGGAAGTAGGAGGTTAGTGTTTCGCGCGCGTGAGATGAGGTTAGTCAATTCGAGGAACGTGCCACCACCGTCTTTTATTGCCTCGCCAAAGCCGTCTGTCCGACTCTTAACTTGCATTGATCAACCTTTTCACCAACTATTTCTACGTCGTGCGCCACTGACCTATACTGCACGTCTCTTTAGTTTATTGTTGTTTTACAGCACCAATATGCTATCAAACTTTACCACATTAATTTACCATAATTGTCATAAATGCCAAGAACAGACTTCAATGGTTTTCAGTCTCCCCCCCCCCCCCACCCACCTCGGCCGCCCCATCATTCCTCATAATTATTCTTTGCGGTATGTATTTATTTGACGTTAGTTACAGGGATCACGTCCCGTTTCGCCAAATCCCGTTTTGCCAACTCCCGTTTCTCCAAAAAGAAAGCAGATTAACAACTTTTGGCTCAGGGGCAAGACCCGTTTCGCCAAATCCCATTTCGCCAAATATCGTTCACGAAATTTTAGGCACACGAAACATTTAAACACGAACATTTATAACATGGTAATGGCCAGATATTTATAGATATTTATTTGCAAGAATCCCATCTCGCAAAATAATTTCTTTCAAATTACGTGCCTCGCTCGCGCTAATTATGCCGAATTCGTTTGAGCTTCATGACGGAACAAAGATAAAACCAGTGAAACGTCACATTTTCGGCACATGTGACGGTTCTAGACCAAACGTCTGGAAAACTTGAGAGATGATAGCATTGACCAAAGTGGGGTAAAGATCGATTTTTGACAAGGTGACTTAAACTGTGTTGCTTGATATTCAACACTTATTAATAAATTGAATCAGCCAGCATTCAATATTGACCTTGTGAAAGGACAAGACACGTAGTATGAGAAAGAAGGAATAAATTGGGAGTTGAACTAAGGACGGTGTGGTTTATAACTGGCAATCGACCAACTGCCTTTCAGAGAACCCCTATCTACAGGCTCCAGCCGAGCTTAGAAGCTCATCAACCTTTCGCAGGGGGG